>VXBB01003054.1:43350-65862 GCA_013399915.1 Illadopsis cleaveri | reverse complement strand
AAAAAAAAAAAAAGAGATAGAGAAAAAAGAAAAGGAGTAAGTGGAACCAGAGATTTTCTGAGTACCACTTAGATTTAACAAAACTCCTGTTTGGGATCGTTTGTGGTTGATTGCTCAATGAAGGACTTCTATGGAACAAAAGATTACCTTTCAATACGAAGGTATACACAATTGAACTGAAGTCAAACATAATTAAATCCACACTATGAGCTCAGTAACTAAAGAGCACACAAGTGTATCTGTGTCTTCAATTATGCATGTGTACTTTGAATACACATCTAAAAAGATCCACTGGGTATTGCAATAAGCAGATGCTTAATATTTTATAACCCCAGCAGTTCATATATACCTAATGTTGTGAACATTATTTTTCATGGCTTTTTCAAAGAGAGATTATTCAACTGAAAGTCCTCTATGACTTTGCTGGATACATAATGAATGAGGAAAGCTAGATGATAAAATGCAGCCAGTCATCAGTGTATTCAAACAGTTGAAATACAAGCTGCAAAGTCTCTGGGTAGTTCAAAGCTGGCACAAGACTCATTCTCTTAATGAAACTGACTCAACACAGTGAACAGAAAGCACAAGTATTAGTTATCTTAAGTCTTCTAAAGGTAACACCCTCTAAAAAAATAAAAGGCAAATTTTTTTTTCTTCAATTAATCTTAAGAGGTAGTCTGTAAAGCCAAAGTGTATTTCTAAAAAGAATGTGAATTTACTGTAGGTATGGTTAAAATGATGAATTACAACTATTTTTTAACACAGGTTATTTCAAAATTACACTTGACGCCAACTTCTTTTTTTTGCCGTTTAAATTCACTAGAGTACAACTAGTGAATGCTGTCTATTATCCTGAGTTGGAAGGGACCCAATGAAGATCATCAAAGCCCAATTCTTAACAAACAGTTCCATTTCAATCATCAGCTTTACTGTGGGCTGTTTACCATACAATACCAACTCTCCTGTCTCTGTCTCTCAAGACTCTATTATTGCTAACACAGTTCATATACTGTGAACACAAAGTAATGTAGCACATGTAAATATATAACAAATGACACATCTTATTCCAGGGTGTCATCTATTTCTGTTTGAAAATAGTCAATAAGATAATGTAATGATACTGTAACTAACTAAAAATGTAGGGAATCCTATTGCCTCACATATCCCCATGAAAACACTGAATTATACATTTTTAGCTTCAAAGATAGTTTCCAAACTTGCACTGGAGAATAGTATTTATGGTATAAAAAAGTTCCCATGTCATTTTCTGTCAAAAATGCATGCCAGATGCCGAAAGTGAAATAATTACTTTTAATTTTTCCATGTTTGAACATATTTGTTTATATAAAATAATTTGGACACAAACCTGGGAAGAAGGATCTCAATTTCCAATAATTGTATTGCACTTTTCCCTCTCCTGACATGTATGTCTTATATACCTTGTGATACTCCCTTCCCTTCTATTTCTAAGATAAAGAGAGCTGAAGAGCTTCCATCTCCTTCCCCACTGCTTCTAAGAATTCCACAGACAAATCACTGGGCTGCTTTGCCCTGGTAAATTGTATTTTAAACTGACTCCAAACAAACACTCAATACTTTGAAAGAAACTGAGAGTTACCCAGGTGCCTTCTTTTCTTTCACATTGCATAACAGGGGCTTCTTGCAAGGAGATTTATTTTCTGCATCTTCCAACTTGGTTGTTTCTGGTACAGTTTTTCCAGATGGTCGATTGTGAGGTGAAGATTTCACACCTACGTGACCAGGGCTGGGGCATTTTCTGTCACTGTTCAAAGCAAATTAAAAAATGTTTAAAACCGGAAGCAGCTAGGCTGTTGTTTAATTTATTTTCTCAATGCACAAAAAGTCAACTGAAAACATCCAAGGTAATTTTTTGCTTAAGAAATACAGAGAAGTTTTTTTATGTGCCACTAACAAAACTGTATACCTGGCATTTTCAGAAATCAAAGAACTCTTTACTCCATTAAGTGAATGGTAAAATGATTAGGCAATTCAACAGGAACAGAATTTGTCTAATATTATTTGTAATAATAAGCTATCCACTTCAAATATCTGTAACACAAGAACACTCTGAGGTATTACTTTCCTCCTATCCCTTCTCAACCATAACATATCACTATGCAGCCTTTAAAATGTTCTATGCAGCCTCTTAATTGGGACAATGAAAAAAGCAGCACTTGACACAGTCCCTGCTACTGAGGACTTTGCTCAAAGTGCTACTGGATTCACTGTAATGGTATCCAGGCCACCTGCCAGGGAGTAATTAAGTCACTTCAGATTTCTAAAACCCTACATTTATAACAATCAAATCAGGCAGAACTCTTAGACAGCGGAACATTTTGGGTTTTAAAGCATGAAGCTGAAACTGTCTCTGAGAAGGCAATTTAAAATACCATCTATTGAAAATATGTGGTCGTTACAGTGGGAACTGGAAATCTTCACATTTCATATCATTCACACTTTCACATTTACATTAATGTAACCCCTGAAAAGAAGCGATTCTATTCCTTTCCTTTCCTTCTTAAATTCTGTATTTTTCCCTATAGCCCAAAAAAGCACAGGAATCAGTATCCACAATTTCTGAGATAAAATAATCATCTGAAAATAATAATCTTGGTATCACACTCCTTTGTTTTTTGCCAGTGCGTCTGTTTCAAAGCTTCAGCTACAGACTTCAGCATTATTCTTGCAAAACTCAGTCCCAGTAATTTGATTCCCTACTCCCACTGTAATGACAGAAGAGTGCTGTTCTTCAAAGAGCTACATTAATTTACAGTCACATCAATAATGCCACCACAGCAAACAAAAGAAACACAAAGAAATCATTTTCTAAAGTGAAACCAACTGGTCAACATTCAATTTTAAATTCCAGTTAACCACTTAGTAGTCAAAATAGTTACACCAAAGATGAAACTGAACCCTTGTTAAACCACAGACAGTAAAATCAGTAAGCAGTCTTTGACAGCTCCATGACCTATTTGATAAGCACTGAAAAAAACCATTTTTCTTCCCTGTAAATGAAAATGTAGATAAATAGGCAGGCCTTTCTGAAAGCATTCAGTCATTGCACAGTCATAAATCACATTGGAGAACACAGAAATAAAATACTGCCGTTAGTCACGGACATAGTTTCAATCATAATTACTTGATTACAGGAGAGGTGGATCTTTCATTTGTTTCCACTTTTCTGTTTCTGGGGATAGGACTGGCTGCAGGCATCTCCCCACTCAATCGGTCAGGTAAGAGGCTCTCTTTGTTCAAATTCATCTCTGAATATGGACAGCTGACTGCACTAGAAGTTGAAGAAGAAAAATTACTCCTTGTTCTCAGACACTTTACTGATTTCAAACAAAATGACATTGGAATTCCTAGAAGTAGAAGAAGAAAAATTACTCCTTGTTCTCAGACACTTTACTGATTTCAAACAAAATGACATTGGAATTCCTAGAAGTAGAAGAAGAAAAATTACTCCTTGTTCTCAGACACTTTACTGATTTCAAACAAAATGACATTGGAATTCCTAGAAGTAGAAGAAGAAAAATTACTCCTTGTTCTCAGACACTTTACTGATTTCAAACAAAATGACATTGGAATTCCTAGAAGTAGAAGAAGAAAAATTACTCCTTGTTCTCAGACACTTTACTGATTTCAAACAAAATGACATTGGAATTTCCTAGAAGTAGATGCAATAATATAAAGAAGATTTAACAAAAATGCAGTAGGTAGTTGTACTTTAAAATGTTAATAAATCCATCTAATAAAAAACTCAGCTTTGCATTTCTTTTTGACAGCAACTTGTGTAACACAAATTGTATTAATTTCTATTACAAAATTCATTGTGGAAAATTGCTTGATAAACGTGTAGCCTGCTCCCTCATAATTTTAATGGTATTTATACATACAACACAGGATGCCTT
This sequence comes from Illadopsis cleaveri, assembly GCA_013399915.1. Lineage (NCBI taxonomy): Eukaryota > Metazoa > Chordata > Aves > Passeriformes > Timaliidae > Illadopsis > Illadopsis cleaveri. Next base: position 61,927 of record VXBB01003054.1, on the reverse strand, counting down.
TGACTACACCCATGTATCTCCAAATAAAGTCATATTACCATGGCTATTTATTTATCTGAAGAAGGCTATTTCTATTACGTACTGTCTACACAGAAGCTGCATTTCAAAAGCAGAACATGAGGAGTGGTGCATATTCCCTTACTGCAGTGAGTGCCCCATCTTTGCAAATGCCATTTTGTGATACTCCATTAAGAGACTGTGATATTTTTACAGTCTTTCTTAACATTCAACATTCCCTAATTCCCTGCACTACCACTAGAGAAATAATTTGACAATGAATGTTGATACAATGACTTGTAAATTCTGCTCTAAGAAATGTGAAAGTTGTACCAAAGCCAGAAAACCTGCATTTGCACCAGAAGCAGAATAGCGAAAAACAGCAACACAAATCAAAACACATGGGGCTGAATTAGGATTTTTCTTTAGTAGAATGCTCCGCAGTGTTCAACTGATTAGTCAGCCAGACCATATACTCAACACATCAATGATAATATCCTAAACTCTGAATAGTATATATATCTCACAACAGTGAATAGCATCACACCCAAGTTTTCAATACTATGTAAGATACAGGACAGACTGTACTAAATATGATGCTCCATTTGTGGCTCATGGGCTATGACATTAACTCTATTCTGAAATTATGCTTTCTTACTCACCTGTATTGTTACAATGACTTCCATAACTTTAAAAGGCAAAAAACCCATGTTCTGCAATTTTGCTTATTTTCTTTTCAAGAAAGAAGCTACCATAACTACCCATCTTTCCATAAATCACTGCATTGTTTTATTTGTTTCACTGATAGTTACGTGCATGATTTCCAAAGAGAACTGCCTAATATAAACAAGTCTACTTTGACAGCCACATGCCCTGCCACTTCCAAATTTCAAAAACTAATAGAAAAACAACAGCTTTCACTATAGTTTTCTTTCTACAAAGCACAGCACTAAAAAAGAAAAAGGCCTTTTAATTCAAACTATGCTGTACACTCTCCCCTTTCTTTACCAACAAAGCTCTGGATTCAGAATGAGTATGTAACAGCTCCTATAACGCGGTTGGACAAATATTGGTGATCTAATTTTGATGCTGACAAGATAAACAAAAAGTTGGTGGAAATTTACATTTTTATCAGCACTTGCAAAAAATGAGAAAATTTCTTAAGGCCAAGTCAGTCAGCCCTTGCTGGGGTTATCAAGACAGGATATTGACAGCATGTTTGATTTCCTCAGCTGGCTCATTTGAAAACAAGACAGTATCAACTTTTTGTTTTTTTAATATCACATTATTTTTTAAAAATCCTTGCGTAGCTATGCTGAACTTGAATTATGGAGGAAAAAAACCAGAACACTTTCTGCTTTTCTTATCAAGATGAGATCCCTGTTTAAGGCTACTCCAAGCAGACGTGGTTCCGTAACAGTCTGTACAGTGCTTTAAAGGGACATGCAGCCATATCCCCAGGTGATCCAATGAAGCACAGAACAGTCACCTTTTTGCCTTCTTCTGAGGAACTTTTTGTTTACACATCCAAATCAGATAGAGTCCAGCCACCCAACTGGCTATAAAACACTAAACTTGAAGTATGGTATGCTTCTATTAATTAATTTTTTTAGAGACACGGAACCAAATATACCAATAAAAATTAACTTGGAACATTCACCTTTTATTTCTACTTTCTCTTAAGCAGAATGGGGCATTTTATTTTAAATCTATTTATATATGTCCATTTATATTTATTCTCAACCTACTGGCTTTGTGTGTCTTAGGACTAGCCTCTGCCAGATGTCTTATGCTACTGCATCTATCACAATAGTCTTTTTTCTCTTTCAAAAGAAATACAAGATAAAAGATACAAGCTTTTGCTCAGAAAAAGGTTTTCAGGCACCAATGTCAGTGTGATTTAAGTTCTTGCTGTGACAACCACATGCCACTCTGATGAAATACCGTTTTCAGAAATTCATTAATATGTTGGTTAATCTTAGTTCTGCCATTGCTACAGGGCAAAGCATGTGATTTTCTTGTGGCTTCCTAGGCTCACAGAGGTGTTTTGAGCAATGTTTCTGAGCAGTTAAAGGGCTGTCACAAGGAAACATTGAACATTACCAATGTGGTATTTAACTTCAGCTGTGTATTATTAAGCAAGCCTTATATCCCAATGAAATCTGTCAATATGATTGTCAGATTCCACTAGTTTTCTGTTCACCAACACCACTAATAGGTTTTAAATTTAAAAAAACCCAAACAAAAAACCTCAAGAAAAAGCCTAAAAATTCAGTCCTTTATTATAACTTGCCTTCCTTTTAGTATTTTCCTGGAAAAACTGAAGCTGAACAACAGTTTCAGTCACCAACAGTTATAATATTAACAATGCTTTGGAACACTAGATTCAGATGACTTTTTCTCTGCAATTAATCATTCAGGTTGCTGTACCATTTTTTAAAAACTCCTTGATAGTCCTTTGATGTTATTGTTACTTGAGGCAACAAAAAGAACCCTTGTGGTTTCCACAGTTAGCTTTGCTACAATAAAACACAGCATGAATGAACCTGCGTATGGCTTTGGATGAAACAGTAAATCCTCCTGAATCTCAATGCCTCCAGCCTTCAGTTCAGTTTAACGTGTCTACTACAAAGAATGAAAAAAATTAACCTTGTCATTCCTACATAATAGAAGTATTCGATTTATGTACGACTGTAAGTTTTTAACACAACTCATGTCAAAGGCTTAGAAGTCTTGGTGTTTAGGTTATTTAATATTAAATAAGGATTTTTAACTCTTCTGTCACCTTAAAACAGGATTTCTGCTTCAGCATACATTTTGCTGTAGCACACTATTTTGAAAACAGCAGAAGTTCAGAAGTTAGTTTCCAAAATGTTCAGATGTCCTTGGCTTGAGGGTACCAAGGTCTGCCAGAGGCTCAGGAAGAATGGCAGGAAGCAAAGGCAGCAGCAGGTACTCAATGTGAAACCTCTGCTATTCTTCTGACAGGGCTGTACACCCCCCAGCACTGCTCCACAGCTTTGAACCCAGTCCAACACAAAGATCTGAATTATCATCGGAGCTGCCTCAGTAAACAAACATTCACATTAATACCACCTGACACACACATACCCCCACACACCAGAGTAATCAGCCATCTCCAAATGCTGAAGGATCAGCACAGCACAACAATTAGCTGTCTGCAGGGCACTGCTGAAACAACAGCAGACTGGCTGGCAATATGTGTGTTCCATGACACAGTTTTCCGAGGAAAGGGAGCCACTGCTTCCAGAGTCCTGCATACGCTGAGTAAAAACTGAGCCTTGAAATAAGTTTCTGTTTTTACTGAATCATGAAAGATGAAAAGAGAAAAAGGCAATGCACCATTCTGATCCCAGGCCTGGAATTTTCAAGAGAGGTTTTACATAACCAGCCCTTCCCACCAGAACTGTCTGATGGAACTGATTAAGTAGCATATCCCACCTGTGTTTATTTGCAACTGCTCTTCTATCACACTCAAGATCTACCTCTAGGTGCAGTTACATACCTATCTCTTTTCTGTAAAGTTCAAGGGTAGGAGGATAAAACTGGGCTGCTGATAGGCATGGACCTTAGACTTCTCAAGACATTTGAAGATGCTCCTATCTCGTGGCAGCATGCAAATTTTCTGAAGCACAGAGTCCAGACGGAATACTCTCAGCTACACCTAATATCAGACGGGAACATAGGCCAGGATTCTCTCTTAAACTAAAGAAGTGCAAGGCAGCACTCTGGTAGGTCTAAGAACTTGTATACTAAGCACTTTTAAATATAGATTATTAGTCTTTATGAACACTTGAAATATTCTGTAAACCTGTATCAAGCCACAGACAGGTCTCCTGGTTCAGCTGTACTGGTTGGAAATGTTAGCAACAGCAGCGCCTCAGTGCCTTTCAGGTGCAAGTCACTGCTGAGCACTGCCAAGGGATGAGGCTTCATGAGAGCTCCAGACTGGACTAATGGATGGATTAGATTGTCTACAGCAGCCTATGTCCAGGTGACCACATCAGCTGGTTGCAATATATGATTAGCAAGAAACCTTCAGAGAAAAGATCCTGACAACATCTGAGGGATGTTTCTTTTATATTTCTGCTGGTGGATTTTGTTGAGTGATCTCTTTACTCCAGATTTTATGAAAACATTTTTAACTAGTCTCAAAACAAGCAGTAGAAATACTCTTTCACAAATTACAGTGAATGTTTATCACTAAAGCATTCACTTTTTAGGAGAAAGCTGCTTCAACAGTCTAAACCTGATTCAAGAGTACTTTAGAATGGATTTGGCTGGTGCCAATGACCTTACATAAAAAATGAAACTTGAGACTGGCATCAAAATCCAGCTGCCAATTACTTCAGCAGACACTGAACAAAAAGATGTGACCTCCTGCTGAGCTGAGATTTCCATGTTTATACAACATGTGTTGTCTTACAACACAGCCTCTCCCACAGCACTTCAGTTCACTTCAACTTACACATAATGTATGGGAAGTTTGAAGTTTCTGGCAAAAATCTTTACTCATGAAGAATTGACTCTTAACTCTAATGAACTACTAACAACCGACCTCTGCACGCCCCTGCTTGAACTTGAGAATTACTGCATGCATTAAACATCAGGGTGTACAATTCACAATCATAAATATGTAGGTGATCTGCATAATGCTAACAAGCTGTATATCAGGCTGTTTCAGCTGCGCCACACATAACCCTAGATCAACTGTTGATAGATACCAAGTCCTTAGTAAGATCAACTTTTCCAAAAAGTAAAAGCCTTAGATTAATCATTGAGGCTTTCATCTGATTCCTAAGGAACAAGCTCTCAAAATTATTTCAGAACTACTTAGCATTTTAAATTATCATCTTTTCTGCACACAGGCATTTATGCATTGCACCTCATCACAAAAACAAGATAAGCATGGTTAATTGCATTTCAAGGTTGCCAAGCTAAAAGACCCATGGGAATGCTACCTGATGTGGAAAATTGTACAAATTTCAAAATCTCTTTGATAATTCAGAAAAGAAGTGGTGGTACAATGTCAGAATTTTTGTGGAGACCTGGACCCTCAAGTTTGTAGGCTCCAGAAGAGAACAAATCCCATTACTTTCCACAGAAATACTCAAGAAGAAAACTAGAATATCATCACAGAGGGTAAAAACAATAGCTAGTGAATATGACACTTACTGGTAAAATCTATTTGTTGTGAAGCAGCAAATATCTGTCTTATGCTCAACAAAAATCTCCTTGGTTATATTTTTATACTCTAGAACTATCAGTTAATGTGCAAATAATAGGATTGCTTAGACTACAGTAAAATAAAAGCACAATGAAATGCCATGAGTTTGTTTTTTTTCTTAATATTCAGGATGAGTAAGTATAACAACCTTTAAATAGCATGGAAAATGTAGCTATAAAAGCAAAGGCTACACAAAGTAAATAGACATATAGCTGTTACTCATCCCTTGCATCTAAAACATTAGAACTTTTATTGGCAATATTTATTGAGAGAGATCATAAATGAAAAACTTTTCAGACTAATTTACTTTTTTTTTTTCTTATTTTAAATTTTAACTTTGGGCTGAAACACATGATTCTAACCTGATTCTAAGTAATTGAGATAGCACTTGGTAAGGAATTGAAAATTACTGCCTCCCAGATTAGATGCAATAATAAATCATATAAGACTCAAGTCTACTAGAATATGAAATTAAATAGGTTTCAGATAAGCATTCAGGAAGCTTTTTAGGCAAATCTAGTTTAGCTCACATTTGCAGTGGACTAATGCTGTGAATACAGAAGTTTACAATATGGTAACAGACGATAACCTCTTAGGGACTGACTTGATTGTTTAAGGAGTTATCCTACTTGTTGAGTGAAATAAAGGGAAAGTAAAAAAGGAAGGGTAGAAAAACTGGGAGAAAGAAAAATGAAAGAAAAATAACACAGACAGAAAAAGCCAACAAGAATAGGGTGAGAATAGTCTGAAAAACAGTGGTGTGGCATACTGTGTCATGACAACTCCATCACAGTTCATACTGCAACAAGTTTTGTCGCTGGAGCTATCCCTAGCTCCGTCCCTTCCTGGGGATAAAGCCTGTCCTAGCATCAGGAGCTCTTCTGCTCCTACCAGCACAAACAATGCTTCTGCTGCAGACAGGGAAGAATTTGCAGCAGAAGATGCCTTTTGCATATCAAAATGTGGTAATACAGTGAGTTTTGCTGGCCAGGTATCTTTGATAGGGATTAGTCAGGACTTTAACACATCGTGATACACCAGCAAAACCTTGTAGCATAATTTGAGTCAACAGGACGTGATTCTCTCATCAAAAATGTGAAAAGATTGCAGAGCTCACTCTTGGAGGAAGGCAGTTTGAAAAGATACTTTAAAAAATAACCAAAGAGCAGTCTTCTAACCATGTGAGAGAGCAGGAAGAACAAAGGGATATGACATTTGAGAATTCTATGACTGTGTAATGGAAAAATGACAACTATTAGAAGTTCTAATTTGCAAAAAGGTAACATGATGATATTTATGGTGCTACATTCTCAAGTTAATGTAATATATTACTTGTACATCCCTTACTGAAATAGTCTGGATTCACCGAACACTGTAAATATTTTTAAAATAATAAAATTTCAACTTGGGAAATGTTTCCCATTTACTCGGTCATTGTCTCTCTGTCCCCTCCATTCTATTCTCCCATGATAATATCAACTACTCTCTAGGATGGGATGTCCCTATTTCTGTATTATACTTCAGAAGGTGCTCAACAAGGCATCTTTAGAAACACTAAATAGAAGCAGCAACTTGTCATTCAAGAATATGTCAATCGGAATTTCCCTTTTAGCATTGTTCCAAGCCAACAAGCAATCGTTACCCTTACCAACAAAGCGGAACAAAAACATCCAAGACATAATAAAATCAGTGGCCTCATATTTCAAAAGGTTCAAAAGTTATTGCTTTATACATATCTGCCGGTAACATTTTGCATTCTGGACAGCAAGCCGAGGAATCCTCAAAGGAACAAAATACAGAGTAACTGAATCTAGCAATTGTGACAAAAAGTAATGTACAACAAATCTTATCTCAGCACACCCTGGTGAAATGAAGTTACAGATTGCTAATGTTTATTGCAGTATGCTCACCATGGCAACTGAAATAACTGCATATTTAGGTTTACAAGATTTCCTATTCTTTTCCAGATTGGATCTGTTTTCTTATGAACAACAATTTAAAAGAACCATCTGCACACATCCCTCAATTGAAAGAATAAAAACAGTTTCACAGAACATACCTATGATGGCCAATATATCTTGCTCTTTTAATGTGTCCAACTCCCTTACATCCTGCTGTGGGACACCCTCCATTCTCTAAAGCTTCCACCAATTCCAAGGGACCTGAGTGCCAAGTGAAATTACAGATGAGATTTTAAAAAACGATTGAATATTTAAAAGTCATATGAATATGCACTAATACAAATCCATTGTAGCAAGCATGAAGAAATAAGTAAACACAAATACTTTAATAATACATTTTGTAAAAGCATGATGGAGATTTTGTGAACAATTCTAATCCACTGGAGAAATAATTTTATTCCATGCGAGTAAATCTCTACAACAGAACTACACCTATATAAAGAACACAAATCTTGGACGAGCTGCATGACATCAAATTTCTCTTCTACTATCTACATTTAGTTGGAACCTGGCTGTTTTGCAAGAGCACAGGAAAACTAAGTTCCCTACCCCTGTTCCTGAAGACAGGGATGTGTTTGTAATGTGTACTGTCCTCATACATTTTTAGCTGAAGTTTTCCAGTAAAAAAGATGTAAAAATGAAAGCTGAAAACACTACTAAAAGGAGCAAGCCATCAGGAGATTTTTGACATTCTCACTTCTCTGAATTTATGTGTCTATCTGATTTTCATCAGAGATGTAACAATGACGCCTGCAGAGACATTAAAGGATGCATGCCAAAAGGAGCTTTGAGGCCCAAGCAAACACAACATAAAACCCACAGCAAGTGAGAGACAGCCGTGCTACAGTACATGACATTGGGAACACCTGCTGCACCTCTGCAAGCATGCACTGTCCCCCTCTAGTACCAGTTCTTCTTGAAAAGCACATGAACTTTTATCTCCCCCTACAGATAACAATACAGACATGAAAAGGTCTATTTAAATATTTTTCCAGATGAAAGATTCTTGCTCGCAGATGGATGATGAAAGACAGAGAATTATTACGTATAATTAGAGCAGTCTAAAACCCTTTTATACCAAGTGTTCCAGCTATGCAAATATTACAAAGTTATCACTACACTGAAGTCCAAAGACTTCTATAACCTTTAATGACTGTAATGGGTGAAAGAACAGGGAATTTCACTTTCTCTACCTTTATGCAGAAATCATGCTTATAATGTAGCAAGTAAGTGGACCCACAGGAAGAGTTATCTGAACAGGGATGTTTCTTCAAAGAGAAGTCCTGCTTCACTGATGGTCTGATTTTGAAAAAATTAACTGTTATAAATGTTCTCTCTTCCCTTAAAAATTTTGAACTCTTTAAAAATGTAATTTAAAAGAGCTACAACTGGTTATCTGCATCTGTGAGAAGGTGCTGTTTGCATCACTGTGAAACAATGTTAAAATCAACACCTATGGCTTGGCTCTTAATTCCCTAACTGCTATCAAAAAGGTCATAATCCTTCATGATGACTAAATTACATGTGAAAACAGTATGAATACTGCAAACTGCTCTAGACTAATATTGCTAACATTGCACAGCATTCACACAAAGCTTCTAATGTGAATGACAGGGATAGTTGAAAGTCATACCATACTGACTGAGGCAGAAATTGTCTTGCAAAATATTTTATTCCCTCCTCGTGAAACCCTTGCAGAAGTCTGGAAATGTCTTTTAACTTACCTGGAAATAATATTAACATTTTTGTAATATCCTACATGGTAATAAAACAGTCATGTTATTGGATCAATATTTTATTCAGTAATCATTCTATTTTATAAGTATTTGTGTAAATTATTACTTTTTTCCTATTTAATGGATGGTTAACTTCCTCTCTTGTCATATCATCCATCTTAATTTTTGTAGCTTAACAAAGTTAGTTCTACCAGTCACATCCTAAAAGGGATCTATAGTGCCTCCTAAGCCACCACCTAGAGGAGATGACATGTTATTTGCGATGGGCACCTGTACCTCGCTTCTTTTAATGTCTCCAAAAAAATGAATTTACATATTTTATGCTCCCACCTAGGCTAAGATTTTTATTTATGTATCAATCTTACATAATAGAAAAGTTGCAACCTTATTCAGCTCTTCTGTCATATGATACAATTTTTATTTATGTGGCCACAGACTACTTTTCCCACTGGGCTGCTCATTCAGCACACAGGACAGCACATCCCAGATTAAGAAGCAGATATGCAGCATCCTGTCTTCTTCTTGTTATTCACTTATGCTTTGGCACTTATGGCACTCTATTCAGATTCTGAAGGCAGAATGATTAACTTCCTAACAGGCAGTCATCACTGTACTGCTGGAGTGCTCAAAAAACTAATGAATATACTCTGATCACACCCTGGATAGGAATCACTTCCTCTTGGCATTTAGAGACATTGAATTGAGGTACTGTGATTTTCAGGTAACACATTCACACTGTGTGTGATTTATCTCAGCTATTTTATATTCACTTTTTTCTGAATACTTGGCATTGCTCAGCATTTCTTATTTTCCAAGTACAGTGGTTTCTGACCTTGTTACAGCTGTGAATACTCAGCACTTGTGCAAACCAAACCTCAGAGTCACTATATAAACCAATCTCAGAAAACAGCACCCACTTAAAAACTCATCTGTTCAAAGTTTGGCTAAAGGGATTTCACTGCCATTATCCAAAAACACAGTGGCCTAGGCAGGGATATATTTACCAGAATGTCTCTTCTCCCTGCAACCTCTTCCACTTCTTCTACAAGTAAAACAAAATTCCCAGAGAGGGCAAGCTGGTAAATCCAGTGTTATTATTGGTACCATGCTTCTGTTAGATTTATTTTCAAAGTGGGCACCATTAATCCCTCTTTGCTCAGCTGAAGAAGAAAAGGAAGTGAGTTGTTTTTGAGGATTTGCCACAGCATCTGAAAGCAGTGCCTTCTCAGTGCACTCTGGACTCCTTTGAGCCAAAAAGCACAGTAACCATCAAGAGAGATGTGAACAAAGGATCTCAAGAGTGACACCCTACCCCTACTGAGTGCCACAGCAGTTTCAGTGCTGGCTTTGAGAGGGCCAGTATTGTACACAACAGATCTTTTACATTACTTCTGGTTTTGACTGTGGTTCTTGTATTTCCATTGCAGTAAGGGTCAATAAAGCCATCTACTAAAAAGTGATTAATTACTGACTGTTGATTTTGCACTAAATGTCACATTTGCAATTATTTTGCATATCCTAGTGGTTTCTCTTCTTTGGATGGCACTGGCAGGGAAAACAGCACAGCACACACGCCTTTTACCATCATGACATTACAGTGTGGTTTCCCTTACTAAGTGGAGGCTGAAGAGGGTGGCCAGTTTTCGTACACCAGCCTGCAGGATGGATATCAGGGCTGTCAACATCAGTCCAATAATCATAAATACTATCCCAGCCATCAAAATGAACCTAAAATACAAAAAGGAGAATCGTGCATTTTAGATCAGGAAAATTCTCCATAAAATCAGCTTACCTGAGTAATCTCTAGAAATGACATGTCCATTAGAGAACATGTCACTTTCAGAGAACTATTTAAGTTACACAGAAAATATATGTACATTACATTCCGGACTCAGGCATAGTCTTACTAAAGTTAAGAATAAACAACCATATGTCTTATGGTTGTTTACTGTGTTATCAGGTTATCAAAACCCAGGAATAATGCAGTTCTCACATTAACAGTTAAATTTAAGCAGGAATTTCTGCCTTCATCATCTCTCAAAAAACCCAGAGAAGTCCAAATGTTTTCAAATTTCCTGTTTGAACTGGATTTAAGAACAGCAGAGCAGTAAGCAAAGGACTAAAAAAATGGAATTTATCTATTAAAAAAACAATCTCCCCCCATCATACAAGCAACAATTTTACTAAAATCAGACTATACAGGACAAAGAGCTGAAACTAACGAGAAGATGAAGCATGCGACTACACAGCAGCAGCACCAGTATGGGTTATGCACACATTTTTTCACATGAGAGCTAAATATCTTCAAATCTTGCATGGCCTCCGTAGCAGTAAATTCCTCGGATCTGTCAGGCGCACGTGTGCATGCACGAACACACAGACAGATACAAACAGAGCTCTTTCAACATATGCTACAGAGTCAAATTACTGCCCTAGAAGTTATAAATACTGTAATTTAATACATTAGACTGGAGAGTGGATTTTTTCCTTTATTTTGGGATGAGGTTTTTTTTGTTTCCTTTTTTTTTATTTTGCAGGTCGAACTTGAAGTAGGAAATGTGTAGGTGTGAAGATACTAGTTCTGATGACTTCCTACCAGCAGATAATTCAGATGATTCAAAATGAAATGTCAGCTGCATTTCCTACTTGCAATAACAGGTATGCCTAGTAAATCTGTACAAACACATACATCCTTCATTTCTAATTGGATATCTGGTATATGTTAGCCCTTCTAACAATTAAAGCCTTCGGAGTGAAAACTGGATTTGTACAATGAAAGAAAATTAATTCAAGTACACAATTTCTGCAAAATACATTAAAAATACGTTAACTTATCTTAATCCAATCCAAAGCCCATAATTAAGAAAAACCTCAGAATTGCAGCAATCACTGACAAAGGACAAAAGACTGGGGCTCTTTCACGTCTCACATATATCTCTCTCTTCCCCTTGGAAACTTATAGAGACAGATTCAATTAACCTAGATCAAATCTTTTATGGTCCCTAATACAAATATCAAAGCAGCTCTTTGACACTTGATATTAAATAATGACGTTTCTTGACAGAATAGACAATTGTTTCCTATCAACTATTCCCAAAGCAATTTTTCAATATATTCAACTGCTCTCTAACCACCCACCTCAGCACAAGTATCTAAGAGGACAATAAAATGACCCATTCCAAAGGACTTATGCATATATCAATTAGTGAAAAGCAAGAGCAAAAGCTTAGCAGAACAGAGCACTACCACTCACTTCTTTCCATGGTTAATCTTACAACTACAGGAATTTGGTTTTACAAAGTCCTCATCATGTACTTAAGCAGGATATTACAATAAGACAGAGAAACTTACTTTTATTCTATAGTCATCAGTATCTACAATAGTTGCTACTCTGATAAATACTGGATTTCTCTTGTCCACCACTTCAAGTTTCATGTTTTTCTGAAAGCCATGAGAAGGTTTCTAGAAAAGAAGAACAACACTATGTGAAACAACAAAACCTCAAAATCTGTTGCAGCTGCAAAATATATAAAATCCATCAAAAACGTTCTGCCTTTATTTTTTCAAATCTGCTCTCCCTGTACTAGAAATTCAAGCACAAAAACATATTTCAAACCAGTGTTATCAGTACAGTGAAACAAAGTAACTACTTTGAGATTCCAGGTTCTCCTGGAGTGGACGGGATTCAAGCCATCCAAGGATGTAAATGGGTATCTTTAGTTTGAATCAGCTTTTTTTTCCTAAATTCTCTAAAAGAGTTTTCCTAGAGATTTTGGCCAACAGTTTCACTGCAGTATTTAACAAAGCATTACATACCAGCTGTCTGAAATGTCTATGAAATTGTCTAAAGGAAACATATTTGTGCTTTCTGGTATGTGTTTTTGTTTGGTGAATCAAACCCTTTTCCAGTCTCCTACTGAAAACTTAACTAATCCATAGCATAACAGTAACAAACAGGACCAAATGCATGGGTTTGTAATACTATTTTGACAAAATTAGTGTCTTTGGTAGGAGTATCAGATTTTGTGTTTGTCATCTGTAGTTATGAAAACTAAAACAAAATTATTTCCATTTTAAAGGAACATATTCACAACACAAGTTATGAGGTTTATTCTAATTTTTTAGGAAAATAATGCATCTGTCCCTCTAGGATTTCCCAGAGTATTAGTGTTTTTCCTTCAGCTGCAGGTTAAGAACTCAATTTTCTCCCATAATACAACACAAAACACTGTTAGTGTCTCAGATATAATCAAATAATTTCCTAATCTGTGCTCAGGGTATTTGTGCTGAGAATGTAAGACTGAAAAACATTACTAAGACAGACACATCTTGGAGTGACTGTAGGTCATTAATAGCCTCTGGTAATCTACTGACCCCAGGAACTGCTATAAACACCACATTTTGCCTTTTGTTAATCCAGCTCTTAGTAAAGTTGAGAATTAGTGTCCCTAATATGAAAAGCTGAGGCAAACATGCTTCAGTGTGCTGTGAGACAAGGACTTGGAGCTACTGACAACCCACTGCTGGGTCCCAACAGCAATCCAAGATAATCAGAGAGATGGAGCACCTCTCCTATGAGGAAAGCCTGAGAGAACTGGGATTGTTCTGTCTGGAAAAGGATGGCTTAGGGGTGATCTAACTGCAGCCTCCCAATACCTGAAGGGAGCCTACAAGAAAGACAGAGAACAGCCTTTTTACAAGGGCATGTAGTGACAGGACAAGGGGAAATTATTTTGAACTAAAAGAGAGTAGGTTTAGATTAGATATTAGGAAATAATACTTCACTGTGAGGATGATGGGGCACTTGAACAGGTTGCCTAGAACTGTGTATGTCCAACCCCTTGAAGTGTTCTAGGCCAGGCTGGATGGAGCTCTGAGCAACCTGGTCTAGAGAAAGGTGTCCCTGTCCATGGCAGGGGAGTTAGAACCACATTATATTTAAGGTCCCTTCCAGCTCAAGCCATTGTGTGATTCTTTTCTGCAGTAGTGACCATCACTGAAATCTTAGCTCAAAAAGATGGATCACTGAAAGAATCTAGCAAGTGCAAAGATAAAAGAAAAGGATGTTGCCCACAAACACCATAGTTAAGCTCGGGAGCCGCCTGTGGATGCCACCCACATGCCCTAGTTGCAAGCTTGCAGGAGAATAGGTCTGCTAAAGGGCATTGAAAACAAGCCCAAGACAATGGACTAGATGGATAAGCAGACTAACCTCTTACATTCATTTTTACACTGTATCTATTGCTCCATATAAAATGTACAGAAATAGAAATCTTCAAAATATGTTATCATGACTCAGTAGTTATCACATTACTTGTAATAAGTAGGCAGTAATTTTCCAGAGCAAATTACACTCATTAGAAATATATTTGTAGCATTTAATCCCATTTATAATAATTAAAATAATACATTAATAGGTATTTATAATAATTTGATTTCTAACAGTGAACTGCAGACTTGCATAAAAATAAACCACCTATTATGCAACTAATTAACTGGATACATTTGGAAACATAGGAACACCACATATGTATTATCTTCTTAAACAAATTAATTACATGAACTTAAAAGCATGAAAGAAATTTAAGCATTTTCTCACCACTTTGAAAGCCCTTGCAGGTGCAGGTAATGAACTGGTTTCTTCCAAATACCTCTCCCAAGAAAAATGCTTAGCATGTGGATAATCTGGCACAGAAGAAATACAAGCAAAATTAAACACAGCAGTGCAAAAAAATGAAGTTAATGTCCAGTTTACGGAGTGTCTAGCACTTTTATAATACTGTTTTGATTTATACATTGGACTTATGAAATAATTGCAAGAAAGGCCCTTCTAAACTGTCTCTGATAAAGTCACCATACAGCTTAAAAGAGTCAACAATCATCTCATACACACTACTGAGTAGCTATTGTACACAATTGCTTTGGATATGAGAATATTCTGTGATTCCCTCTTCAATACAAATAACGTGGACTGGAAAAATCTGTCCACTTAACTGAGGAAATTAGCTCAAGTAGTAGTCATTCACTGGTAAACAATCTAATCAGCGATAGCTTTGTACCACAGTTGAGCACACGTGACTACTTGCTACTCTTCTAATGAGGAATTTTTAACTAAATTTCTATCAAAATACGCTGGACATTTATGAATAATCTACAGACATCATCAAAGAAGATGCTGCCTTTCTCAGAAAATGCCATGCTTATAAAACACTCTAGGGAAGAAACACAAAGATAGCTTGGCTGTTAAAGAAAAGGCAGTGCCCATCCTTCACCTTTACTCTGCACCAGAAGTTTAACTTGAAGTTTAAACATTAGTATTCCTAAGCCAGAAGAGAACAAAGCCAATTCCAATTTGTTTTACAAGGGATTCACTGAATAATAGGCTGCAATTAATCTCCTAACAGACAGACTGCTTACAACTTTTCAAGACTGCTGCCTATTAGAATTTTTGTTGAAGTCAGTTTTAATCAATTAAAATTTTCCATGTTCTCAGACCCCAGATGCCAGTTTCCACCACAGGGCATTTAGGTCATCCAGCCAAACACAACAGTCCTGATAAACAGTCTCAAGTTTCACACCAATGAATACACTTCCTTCCTTCTTTATCATCTCTTTCATAGCATTTTGCCTTCATTTCAAAGAGCCCTTACAAGTTTGATACCTTGATCATGTAAGACAATTTTGTCATCAATCCATTACCTTGCACACTCAGTTCACATGAAGATGTTTGTCTTATGCAATGATCTCACACACCTGGAATTTGCTTCATCAGCATTTTCAGAATGGGAGTACTTGTTAGCCATTCAGCCAAAAATAAAAACTCGTTCAGATTTCAAGGGATATCTTTCAAGAGTAGATGTCTCTTTACTATATCAGTATATATTTGCATACTTAATACCTAACATCTATTATACTTCTATTTTCAATATATTAAGTCCTGTAAAAAAAATTTACAGCTCTGCAAATATCAGTTCCTGATTACAGAAAGAAAAAGATTCAGGAGAGGTAACAGAAATCCTATTGTAAATTTTAGCAATGTTAGCTGACTACAGCCACCTTAAATCTTTCAGACATGTAACAAGATACAAACCTGGTGGGGTGATGAGAGTTCTTTTATGTTCTTTACACCATCCAACAGGATGAATATGTGGGCTAGCTGCCTCACACCTGGAGGAAGGGGAGAAAAAAAAAAGGCCTGAAAATGCAGCTCTTCAGACATCCAATTTTGTTTACAAACCAAGACCTACAAGAGGGACTTAAATTCCAAACAACCCACGACACCTTCAACTTAAACTGTAAACATAACCTGAAGACACGAACACATCTAACACAGGCTTGTTACCACCTATACGAGCATAAGGCTTTATTTACAATTTTGTTGGAAGATCAAGAAAATCAAGCCCTTTAAATTAGTGGTTTAGAGAAGCTATGATGTTGGATCTGAAAAATTCACAAGCAGAGTTTCTTGGTAGAATCTTGTTGGCTAGTTGCAAGAACACCATAATCCCATCAAAGAAAGATGGAGTCTTGCAATGCCAAGACCAACACTTGAAACCAAAAGCTTCATGGTACAGGTTGCACTCAGAGGCAGAAGAGAAGATCACCTATAACTGCAATGCACTGCCAATAGCAAGCAAAAATTCAAAACTGGATTCTGAATGGCTTAAATGGAGCTATAAACATGTTACAGTAACCCAGTAGGACATAAGCAAAGTAAGTCTGAGAAAAACTCTGAAAAAAAAAAAACCCATATAAAAAACCCCAAACCCTCTAAAAAACAACAAAACAAGCATTTTAGGCCCCAAACTACAGGAAAGAATTAGTGATCCAAGACTGCAAGCTGCTCTTAAAAAACAGATCAAACTCTCTTACTCAAAGGGTTAACAACTTCCTATATTTGCTGTCAAGTGCATCTTATTTTGCACTACTGCTGTTGCCTGTGGTATGCCACAGGAGCCACAGAAGACTAACAGAGAGCAGGGTGAGCTACATCTGCAGGCATCTGACTGAAGCAGTGAGAAATTGCTCTCACTATGCTCCCTGGATCAGTTACATTGTGCACAGAGAAAGCAGCAGTGAGTGCTGGCTGTCAAGTTCTCTTACAAAAACAAACAAAAGAGACATACACTGTAAAAAAACTGATCTAGAAGCAGACAAGGAAAAACCTGTTTAAGCCTTCTGTAATATTAAATTATTATGTATAGCACTCTATATCCTTATATATACATATTAGGATATTATTTCATAACATATTTTGCACAATAAAACACATTATTATTATTATTATATATTATGATAATGCATTTGCTATAATTATTATATTAGTACTCAATATTATTAGTAAAGGCAAAAATAAGAATGATCTACAGGAAAAGTAAAAAGCTATCAGGCTCTGATGTGAAACATGCACCATCCCTGTGTGTGCATTGATACTGATGGGTTTTGAGTTAGCCAAACAAAGTGCCTTTTTAATGAAGTACATTGTATTTATGCAGCAAAAGGCCAGCATCACTCTGCATGGCACTGCACAACACTGTGCAAACACAGTTTGTCTCTATTTAGCTGAAAACTCATACATTATAACCATGTAATACCCATGGAGACCTGCCCTTAAGGATCTCACTTCTTGTAGGAGCCTGCCCCATCTAATGTTTTTTTTAGTTAGATAAACTCAGTATTACAGTGCACCACCTCTCACCTCCACTATTTCCTATCCCTAAAGATGTTTCAGCAGCTGACATTAATATTTCCAGCTATGCCCCGCCCCCTTCTTCTGGAGAATCCCAACAGCATTTCCATCTCTCCAGTGGCCATGAGCTCGCTGTCCCACTCACTCCAAGGACCCAGTGAGGCCAAAAAAGTGAAGCCTGAGTAAGCTGAAGTAGCTAAGGTCTTCATTTACAGTTCCCCAAAGAGAGATCAAGAAATCAACCTTAAAGCAGTCAAGCAATAGTCTAGATTCAAACATCGTGTCACCCTCCTGTGTTTTCCAGACATTTCTCAAATATTTAATGAGAAAAGAAGACAAGCAGAGAGCAACTATGCACAAAGACATAAACTTCATACAATAATCAGTGAGCAAAATATGAAACCACTCATGATCTAGTTTCTATTAGTTCCCTCTCTGAAGTCAATGTCTCCATCATTAGGCTGGAGAATAATAGGTATTCTCTCCACTTTCCCTCAACCAGAGTGACTAATGCAAAATTCTGAACAGTGTGGGTCTGCTCTCTCTGAGTGTTATAAAATAATTGTTTTCTGTATCTACCCAGAAAGTATTAGCATGCTGGAAGTTCAAATTAATTAAGTCCCCTTAATTAGTAATATTAATTTATATACTGCTAAAATATCACATGCTGATAATGTGCAATACCTAAAAGGGTGCAATGAACTGTGCATGAGAGAAGAAGAAACTAAAGGTAAATTACGCAGGCACTCCACAGTCTTAAGATTCAAAACACCAGGTATGCAGATCCAGAACACAAACATAATTTAGGGATTGCAAAAGGAAACACAGCACAGAAAAGATTGTAGACTGGACCCTATACCACATTGCAGTTTTGAACCTTCACTGCATAAAAGAAAAATGAAGGAGCACATCGTACCTGAAATATATTAATTACTTTTTTTTTTTT
>VXBB01003054.1:1816-43275 GCA_013399915.1 Illadopsis cleaveri | reverse complement strand
TTTTTTTTTTTTTAATCTGAGAACTATTTTACATGATGTCTAAAACTCAGTATGGATAAACTTCAACAACAGAAATGCAGGCTAGGTGCCTCAGAATATTGTCTCACAATAAGCACTCCTCAAGCCTTCTACCTAAACTACCTAAACAGTGTGAAACACTAATGATGAAAAATACTGGCCAACATAATATCATTATCTTGTGGCTATATATATGAGTTCTGCCAGTATTTCTTTGTAATGATGCCAATCAGGTAATTCCCAGCAGATAAAACCTACCTTAGATAGACTCTGTAATGGCTTTGACAATAGCCAAGGATTTAACTCAGTTCGTGAATACCAACATTTTGTCCTTCTACAAGAGATAAAGCTATACTCTGTGTATTTAGTTATTTCAGTAGCACACCAGGTACTCTCTAAATCGCTGAAGTTGCCATCAATAAAACGAAGCAAAGCAAGGAAGAGACCTTTCATGATAATTTAGCACTGTTAAAAGTCAGCATCTGACTCCTAGAAATGTTTTGCCCCCCAAAAATAAGAAAAAAAAATTGAGTCCTTCATGCTTCCTCTGGCCTCTTCTTTTGTCTTTACAGTAACTCTGAAGAGAGGCTAACAAGAATGTGGGGCAGCACTCCTTTCTTTGATCTCTCTCAAACTGGGGGTTTTACATGTATGAAGTATACTTCTGCACTGAAAAGACATATCCTCTTACTTCCTAAAATGTTCTGAAGTTCACAAATTATTTGCAGAACTCTCCCAAGTTAAATTTGGGAACAAGTCCCAGGCTCAGGATCACTACGGCATTATCAGTATTATACTTAAAATAATCAAGCAGATGTGTAAAAATACTTATCAGGACAAACCTTCTAAATACATTTGGTTGGGTTTGATTTCTCAAGCATAGTCTGAACATACATTTTAATAAAACTCTGTAAAGTGAATGCCACTGCAAACACTTCCTTGCCTTGAAGATTCAAGAAGAAGCAAACGACCAAAGAATGTTGCAATTAAAAATGGATTCCTGGAAGATGCTCTGACATTACAGTGAGCGCGGAACACAAAGCAACCTGTGATTCAATAGCATTACAAAACAGCACTATGAAACATCTACAGACTTTGATTTGCTTTAAGAGAAAAACCCAGTCATTACAGAGAAGCCTATAAGCAGCTTCTGTGGACTCAGGAAAAAGAAAGATCCCTGTTCCAGCAAAATCAGATCACACAGTTCATCTTCACCTACTGATTTGACACAGCCTTTTAGCTTCTAACAGTTCATTTAACAATAGAAAGTAGAGATCAGTAAAAGTCACACACAATTTAAAGTAAAACTATTATGCTTTAATGTGTGTTATTTAATAGACATACATCCAGTTTGGAAGAACAACAATAGTCTACCAGACTAAGCCCAAGAATTTTCAACCGGAATGTTAAAGGCTACACTGACCTTTCACAATCAATTTGCCACATCCCACAGCTTTTTATCTCCTTTGTTCCAAAACAGAAGGCAGATCATCCAGCTCACACGCTCCATAAAACACGATGATCCATGATTTGTGAGAGTGCTTGCTAGGCCAAAAAAGGTTACCAATACTAGCAGGAGCTGAATGATTTTGCCTCCAAACCTACCTACCCCTGGACCACAGCAGAGCACCAACACCACCTTCTGCCGAGCAGTAGAGAGTGACAAATGCACACTCGACTAATAAAACAAGATTACAACGTCCACACAATTCATGTCACTTGTGAACCATTCTTCCTGTTGTGTGAGAACATGCAGACAGAAAAAGAAATCTAATATCCATACTGGAAACTGAAGTTAATCCAGAAAGCTGAAGTGGAGCCAAAAGCAGCAGAGTGCACCAGCTGAACCTGTGAGAGACCCACGCAGAGGGACAGAACAAGTGACAGCTTGCTGAGTTATGGACATCTTAACTACAGAAAAAAAAATCAAAGCAGGGAAGAGCTACATGATGTAAATAGCCAGGAAACAGTACAGCAACAAGGAAAACCGAGGGCAGCTGACAACATGATTCCCTGGTGTGTGCACCACTTTGTGTGAAAGGAACACGTGTAAGGTTCAACTTAACTCACAGCAGGAGGGCATATCCCAGTGGGAAACTCACACATGGAAGACGACTGAATATTCTTCTAACTAATCATTTTCACCTGTCCTGCTAATTTTTCCCAAAAATCCATTTCTCACACAGAGCTCATCCTAACTACATCAAGAGAGATGGATGATAATGCTTGCTGTTGAAAAAGTTAATACTCAATTATTTCAGGAAAATATTTTCTTAAATAGGTCTCTTCATGAAGTTCTGGACAAATTTTTTAATTAAATAGTCAGTATTGTCTTTATAATAAGTGCATGTGTTATAATAATTTTCTGTTTTGAAATTATTTCTGATTTTCCCTTTTGGGAAACAAACCTTTTGATATTTTGATATTCACTTTAATAAGTATAGATACAGTCTGTAACAAAAATGTTATCTATCAAAAACCACTCATACACACGTGCCCCATATACCCATAAATAATAATGTGCCCTCAAGAGTACTACTTATACAAGTTCTTGATTGTGACATGTCAGTCATCCAACAGAGCAAAAAAAGGAAAGAAAAACATAAAAACATAAAAACTATCCTGCAGCCCCATCTAGTGCATAATTGAGAATACTTCATCACTGACAAGTATATAACTGGTATAATTTTAGGTCAGGGCTTCACAAAACATAATCCAGGAGGTTATGGCATGCATCCAGAGGTGGTATAGCATTACCATAAAACATTACATATTTTCTATTTAAAGTCTGATAAGAAAGCTGCATGGTGATTCACATGAAATTTAGGGTCAGGTAATGCTTCATTATCCATTTAAATAGTTAAAAGCATGCACTATGACTCATGGTTCTTTAAGATTGTTTGATCTTCTTTTTGACGTAATATAACCCCTCTAAAAAGATGATTCCTTTCAAAGAGAGAGTGGAGCAAAGTTAATTATCTCAAAAATGAAAAAAGCAGAGCACAACTTTTAAGAACTTGGCTGCTAGGAAAGTAGTAAATACAGATGGAGAACAGGGCTGGCCTCTTACTTAGTCTCACAACAAAGTCCAGTCTGTTCCAAAGGTCATACAGATCAAAAAATGGTTCCAAAAATCAAAAGCTGTTTTATTTTCACAGGAGGCTTCAGCAATCATTTTTCTACGCAAACCAGACAGGAACAGAGCAGTGAGCGATGCACGGGCCATTGTATTTTAACACACTCCTGGTAAGCTGATCCCAAAAGCTGCCTGTACAACCTTCTCTGCAGGGGAAGTTCAGACCAAGCCCAGGATGAGTGAGGGCACCCAGAGCCCTCTGATGCAGCAAGTCTGGGATGCAGTATGTCCAGCACAGCCATTGCACCACTTCTCCTGAAGGCAAACAGCAACAAGCTGGCACAGCTTCAACTCTTTTATGAGCTCTGGCTGTGTCTCCATTTGGTCACAAAAAATTAGGAAGATGAAGCAACATTGATCTGTGTGTTTAAGCAAAACTGAGGTAAGAGAATGGAGGAATATAGGATTGCCCTATAGTTAATTCCTAGTTCTGACGCACCTAAAGATTCCCATTGCTATTTCCAGGTTCAGATAACAGTAAGAAAATTGAGAAGTTCCACTGAACAAGAATGCTTTCAAAGCAGTATTATATTTCATCTAAAGAGATGGAACGGATGGAAAGAGCCTGAAGGCTTATGTTGTATAGGTCAAAATTCTTCTTCATTACGTAAAATCTTGAATTTGACAATTTTGTTCATTTTTGTTCCATCTAAAAGCCACTATCAAAGGAAAATTTAATAGGATTTATAATACATTGAAAGTAGCACGACCATGCATTAAAGAGCTGCTGTAATGACTAATTCTAGCAGGGTACTTACTTTCAACCAAAAATGTATTTTCTAATGCTCAGAAAGAAAGTAAGGAAGAGTATCTTCAGGCTGAAAGCCTGAAGCCTAAAAACCCTTAGGTGATGGTAATGGATTTCTGTTGCCTGAAGTCAGTAGTATCAGTCAACTCTCTTTTAGGTATCCAAAAATAGGAAAGGTTTTTTTAACCTCACTGAGAAAGCTGAGTCTATTCCAAATATAACACAAAAATATACAGAGAAAAGAGGTACTTGTTTGAAAATAACCAACATGCACAAAATACGTAATTTCACCTTCATTATAATTCTGTGATTGAAACTTACATGCAGCCAACAAGGAAATTGTGAGGTTCAGGTCTGGGTAATCTCAAAAAACCTTTTTGTTTTTAGTTAGAGACAGCAGTTGGTAGACATGAAATTTACGCACCTAAGATATTTTAAGGCCCTTACAAGCCTGATATCTAAAATTAAAAATGTAAGTGGGATGCATTCAGGTTACATTTTCAGGCTCCCTTTTGGTCAGACACTCCACTGCTATTCCATTAGCCGCTCTTTTCTCCCATTTTCTTTCCTTCTTTTTCTGTTCACTTTTCTCAATGCAATGCTGAGACGTAGGCCACATTACTCAGATTTAATCTCCATGTACAGTACTTCCAGAAGTATCTTCTTTCTGCTTCCAGAAAGGTATTTCACAATTTCACACAAAGAATAAAACCTAAGTTTGACCTCAGTGTAAACACAGCTCCAATGATTTTGGGAAACCTATAGGAAAACCTATAAACTTTCCATTTCAAATTTTCTTTATCCTTTAAGAGGGTTTTATGTCATGTATTCTACATATAAAATTCATAAAATCCACTTCAGGATACTATAACTAATACTATAAATGTAAAGCTTGGTTATATACTCGAAAACTGCTTCTCCCTCCTCTGAAAAGATTGGTGGAGAAAGTTCCTGTTGACACTGGAGTATTAACAAGTCTGAAATTCAGTATATGTCTGCTATATAGAGTGCAGGATTTTAGAAAGATGCCTGAGCTATCTCTGAACAAACTACAGGTTATATTGTACTGTGTTTTCCCTAGAAGCTTTGCCTAACTGCCATTTTAATTATTAATTGATGTCATAGCTATTATAAGTGAACATTCAAATACCAAGTTATTCAGAATTCGTGTTCCCAGTCCCTAGTTTCCTGATGCTTTGTAAAGAAAATGTATGGTTTGTGTTACTTTTTCATGACAATAATTGCTAATCTTTCTGGTCTTTGACTCCTATGGTCTATTATCTTGATATTAATTTCTTGACTTCACTTTACTGACTGTTCACTGCTGCTTCAATAATTCAGTCGTACTTCAGTTTATTTGCCATGTTGGCCATGAAGTTATTATTTCAAGACATGGATTCACAAAGTTTTGAAGTTACTTTTATAGTTTTGTGACATTCTCATTGATGTAGTGCAAAGTCATCAAATATAGATGAATAAAATTTTCTTCATTTATTTTTATAGGCTCAGCTATACAGCTAAGTTGCCACTGCTGAACTCTGGCCCTAAAGGGGATCCATAACAATGCTCTGCCTGTTCTGCAGTAACTTACTCTCCAAAGACTGTAGGGTAAACTACATTGCTCCAAATGATCTATCAAATGAAGTGCCAAGTGCAAATACAAACCTGCACTGTAACAGCCTAAATCTCCTTCACTATCTTTATGCTCCTAGTCCATCCTGCTCCATTCACTGACTTTCCTATATAGATGCACACAGCCCCTTTACAATACAACATGAAGAAAGGTCCTCTCTAACACAGGTCAGGATAGCAGGACCTCAGTTTCCACTGGAATGTAGAACACAGAGCACTAAAACCGGGTTTTGCCATCCTGATGTTTTATAGGACATGACTACAGTTCGGTTTCAACATAAGCGGATCAAGAACCTTATGAATATGTGCAGTCTTTCCTTCAATTTACAATTATAAGTAAAACTAATTCCAAGTACACTTAGTTTCATTATCATGGTGTGTATATTCTCCACTGAAGAGATCAGCCACAGAGCTAATATGTAATTGAAATCAATCCACAACTCCAGATGCAGCAGCACACACAAACACTCATTTAGCACAACCTCAGCATTTTTTATGTGCAACTTGACATGGGAAAATTAATTCCTCCAGTCTGTTACTGAGACCTACTTTGAAGGCCATACTTAAAAATGTAGCAAAAGTTGGTATGGTAACTGTATCACCAGTCTGGAAAGTATCACAGAAAACAGCCCTTAAAGCTAACACATTTCTGATACATCTCACTAGGATACAAAACAAAAACATCATACCAGTAGTCATAACTCTCATCCCAGTTGTCAAAATGAACCAGAAAACGATTGTCCACCATGTCTGTTACTGTGGCAACACAAATGAAAGTTGGGTTCTTCTTGTCTACGGCTTCCAGCTTCATCCCCACTCGAAATCCCGATGGAATCACTGTCTACATAGAGGAAGACATTTAACTGAAGATAAATACTACAAATCCAGAAATCTCCCCACCATCCACAATCAATACATTCATGTCATTTCCAAGTTTCCCAATTAACTGTCCCCACAGTATGGCAGCAGCCTAATTAGCTGACATGAGAGATGCTCAAACACAGAGATTTGTAGTTTATGAAAGGAAAAAAGTCCTAAACATGCTGCTAAAATTACATGTGTTCCTTTCAGCTGTCTTAGATACTCTCTCTGAAAGACCATTCTTGTTCCACAAGGTTATGTATGGTGAAAGACAAAGTACAAGTAACAAATCTTTAATTTAGGAATGCACTGGAAGTTTAAACAGTTAAGTAGGAAAGTAATGAATTGGAACTGCAGAGGTAAGCTGCAGTGGAGAATGTTAGAATGTTATTAATTTTTCTGTAAACACTTTTGTTTTAAAATTCAGGACTCAAGTCTGCCATCACTGAAATGTGCTCTAAGTCTGTACCACACACATGAACATACTCACAACTACACCATGAGTAACAAGTGAGTACTTACTGCATTCTGGTTTTCAAACAGTGATTTAGGAGCAGCTTGAGCCTTGCATGCCTTTAAGTAGGAGGGCCAGCTGAATTCTTCTTCCTTATATCCTAAACAAGGGTTGTAAAAGAAGGGCAAGAAATTATAGGTATGAGACACAAGGTGCATGTATCAGTAAGAGACCAATTTTATACTTCTATCTTCTTCCCTTTGAATGAACGTCTCCAGGCAGCACGGGCTAAAAGTCACCTCTTTGTCTCTCCCCCAAAAAACCTCACCTTATCACCACTTGCCTGCCTCACAGGTACCACCTACTTTCCTTTGTTGGTCTCACTGACACACACACAGAGCTAACAAGTGTTCTCCAGCTGCTTTTCAGTCTGTTGCTTCTACTTCAGAATCAGAAAAAGAACTACAGATCCCAAAGCTCTTCCCACTATGCCAGTCAGTCCAAGAAAAAAAAAAATCCCTCCTCCTCCAGACATCACCATATTACATCATTAGGCCATCACTAATACAGCACCATCACTACCTACTTTAAAACAACCCCTCTAGGTTATATTAAAACTTACTTACACAATCAATGCCCCGGGACCCCTTCTCAATTCACAATGTAAACTGTCCCCTGCATGGACTTCATACATTTTTTATTCTGTGCATAAAACACTTGAAAAGAAATCTGTATTCCTGTTAACGCTTAGTTTCTTAGGGGAAAGAAAAAATACAAATAATTCATAATATATTGAAGTGCATAAAATAATCTACAAAAAAACCATTTGTAGTTCTAATCTAAAAAACAAAGCTAGGAGTTGGAAGCAAATAGATTTCCTCCTTCATTTTTCTATTATGAAACAGTTGTAGAAATATCTCTTAGTCAATGTTACAATCCAGTAAAGAAAGACCAAAACCACAATAAATTTCAGTGAGTGACTGCCTTTACTGAAATGTGTCACTTCTTAACTACTTGAAGTATTACTCAAATATGCCAGACACAATTGCTTTGTTTAACCTGAGATTCTCATATTATCCCAGGGACTGCAAGTTTAAAACCCTTTACCTCCACCTTCTCTGCATAGAGCTTTCTCACTTTTCATTTTAAATAGTAGTCAACATAAATTAACCTACAAATCCAAACAAAAATACTTTCTTTATAGTCTAATTGCCTCTTGTCTTGATACACTACAGCTGTAGATCATTTGAAACCATTTTTAAAGCAATACAGTATTTTGGCTTTCCATTTTTGCTTTGTAATTCTAGAGAGTACTCAAACTTAAGTCGAAGCTCACAGCAGACAATAAAAAACTCCCACCTACTGCATGAGTGATGGGATCAGTTATTGGGACTAGGACAAAGCTCATGGAAAAAAAAAATTGATTTCAGTAGACTGTGAAAAGTTTCTGGGCAGTGTGGATCTTTCTGTCACCAACTGAGAAAGGGAGATCTAAAGCTCCTAACTCATCTCTAATAACAAGACCAAAGATCAATTTGATTTATTCACTGCAGATATAGATCAGTCAATGCAATTTTTACATGCATATATATATATATACACATGTACATCCATTCTCTTGCTGCAGATTTTCCCTGTGTGAGATAAAGTGGCCTCCTCTACACAAAATGAATAGAGTCCTGAAAGTCATCTTTTTTAATTTCTGTGAAACCCAGCTTGATTTTGCCTCTTCACTCTCCTATGCCTGCTGGAAGCCCAGCAGCAGTTGCCTGTTGCCTCTGCTGCTGTGGGGGTGGGAGACATCCCATCACAAGACCTGTCCTGCCCAGCAGCACTAAGAGTTACCCATCCTTTCCATTTTAATAAAAATGGATAGAAATATGTTTCAGAAAACATCTAGAATAATATTCTTCCTGTCTCATGTCCTTCACTCCCCACTCCCTGCCCCTCCCCTCAAGTCAGACCAACAGGTTCCAGATTGCTTAGGGTTTATATCAGGAAGGTGACAAATTTGCATTTTAGCTGGAAAATTAAAGGGTACTAATGCAAACCTTTGAGTTCTTCTCTGGGATGAAGAGCTCAATATATTGAATATCTCAGAACATATTATTTTATATAAATACTGTGTCCTACATCATAACTCTCATTGGCTTGAGTAACCGTAAAATTTGCAGTGGGTACTATAGAAATCATTGTTAAAATATCATACCACAGCAAAATATAACCAATCTCTCTAACACAATTAAAATAGAAAACCAAAAACCTACAACTGGCACACTTGTCCTTCTCCTCGGAAAAGCAGAACCCCACAAAGTTCTTCCAGGGGGAATCATCCATGGTTAACAAAAGCTTTCTAAAACAGGCGTGTAAGATGTAAAAGGTGACAAATCATCATCGATACAAAACTCACTAAGCACACTGTAATAACATCAGGAATGCTGTAACTGGGAACTACCCATTTGCCACATACAAGTTATTACATCAGTGAAGGCCAACCTTCCAACAAATTCTTATTTATGTTCAAGAAATCGATATTTCTACACAGACAGTTAAGCAGAACTCTGTCCCAAGGCAAGTGGCAACACAGAGCATTCCTGCCCTGTAGCCAGAGTGGAGCTTGCAGAGCACTCAGAAGGGCAGCTCACACTTCTCAAGGCTCACCCAAAGAAATGTCATCCTCTCACACACTGCCAGGCCCCCTGCCCCTACACTTCCAGTGGCTTTACTCTCACTTTCCACACCACACCCACGGTTTTATAATTCTCTGCAAGCACATCCTCTTGAATCTGTCCACTCCTCATTTTCCAGCCCTTCTGAATCACATTATCCTACCCTCACTGTGTATGCCAAAATGGCACATTCATTTATTTCTTACTTTCCAGACTTCAGGACTTGCTCCCGTCATCCCCACATACTCCCTCTATATTCCAAAAAGACCACATTTATCTATTTTTCACAGCACAGTTCAGTGCAGATACCTTCCAATTGTCCAAAGAAGTTACACAATGTGAAGTGAAATTAATTATGCAGGTAAATTACAAATGTTTCAATACCTGCATACCATTTACCTAATCCATGTACAAATTACACTTTCAGGCTTGCAATCTTACCTTTTTTCCTCCCTATTGATCTGTTCATTTCTCTTTTTGTCTCTATTTCAGACAATCTTTGTGAAAAGAGCACAGTCTTTATTAGTCTGTACCAACATATGTTTGCTATGTTGTAGCCATTATCCACCATGATCACTAGGCAGTAGCAAAAATGTCCTAAGACCTCCCAATAAAGGATCCTCAGCTGCCTGCGAGACCTCAGTTTAAGCATATATGTAACCAGTATGCTGGCATTTTTCTTGCAATAAGCTGGGATCTAGGTTTGCTGCTCAGTTTCTTTTTTTTCCTAATGCCTTATGAATGACTCTTATGGTCCATTTTGTTTTCTTAGTTTCTCTGAATTTCCACTGAATAAAAGGGGCATGCTTTCGAACTTGTAATTTTAGGCAAGACTTAGTGTTTAATTTGCCATTTTCAAATACTCCTGACTAAATGAACTAAAACATTTCTGTGAAGAAAAAATATTACAGCATTACACAGGTACTCTCAATCTCAGAACTGTGTAAGACACACAGATTTAAACTAAACAATACCTTTAGGTGGATGAAGCTTGTGACCTGTTTTTTCACACCATCCAACAGGATGAATGTCTGAAGAATCAGCATTCACCCAGAAATCATAACAATCTGGGTATCCATCAAAATGTAGTCTTATTCTGTAGCCACAAACCTAAAAGCAAGAATTGACAACATACAACACTATGTTTTAAGATCTCTGCCCTACACATAACCACTTCCATTTAATATTATGTATAATAACTGTATGTTTTCAGTCAGCTTTTTACTTCTGCCCAATCCAGTATTGGATGAATAAATTCATTTGATAAAAAGGAGAGAATTAAAAGGCAAAGCTATTCTCAGTCTGAGTGCCTCTTCTTCTGGTCAAAAGAATTTAACAAAAAGCTGACTATTGCCAGTAGTGTTCAAAACCTTGGAAATGGTTCAACCCAGCATCAGAGAAAAACATAAGCCCTACAGAAGAGCATGAATACATCTGATACAACCGAGGACAAAATGCAGATAATGAGGTTCTTAAGCTATCCTGATTAACTGATATGCAAGGGAGCAGTGAACAATAAGTATGTTCAAAAGGCTCTCCGGAGAGATATTGAAAACTGTTTAAGTAAAGATGAGAAGTCAGTGGAGGTATTCCCCAGAACTTCATTATTCCATAAAGTAATAAGTCAACCACTGAGAAGAGGAGAAAAACAGGACAAAATACTCTCTCTGTACAGAAGGTCTCCACATCTCGAGTGCCAAATACCATAAATTTACTGCAGCCATCAGTGAAAATCTCAACATCAACCCTACTTCATATTTAATTTGTACTCTGACATAACTTCCAGTTTCCCCATTTTAATTCACAAATTAAATCGAAAATGCTATTAAAACAATGCAAAATTTAAAGTAAGATATGTTTAAAAAATATACAAAATATGCCTCAGAAGCAGGTTCTCTATTGAATGCAAAGAAGCTGTTCATCAGTAAAATTATTCCATGAACCACAACAAAAACAAAAACTGTGTTCATATTTTATGTTAACTTGCACAGGTTGCCAATAGAGGCAATTTCTGTGACCATCAGCCTGAAAACGTTGTAGCACAACAGCCACACAAGAAACTTTCAGGTATTTTTGTCAGTGAATGGAGCAACTGCAAATACTATTAAACTTCTATAAAACTGCTTTGTATTAGTTGTCATGTTTCTTTTCTATTTGTTTTTTATTTTAGATACAAACTGCAGAATTACAGATAAAACCACACATCATCCAACCATGCTAATACTGTTATCTGTAGCTGTGTATGTTAAATATATGTATTGCTGCACTGATACTGGATATATTCTTTACATGTCTATCAGGCAGAAATAATACAGCATTATTAATTTAAAACCATCATCCTACATATAGTTTCTGTCTGCCTGTTAGGTAAGAGTGAGGGTTTTCAGCTGCTGCTGTTTCATTTCAGTCTCTGCTATAACCCCACTGTGGCTGCCTGCTTACCTCAGCTACGGTGAGAACACAGTAGATGGACTGGTGCTCAGGATCCACACCCTCCAGCTTCATCCCTGCCTTGAATCCATTCTTGTTGTATGGGAAAGACTGATACTGCAATGGGAAAGAACAGTTTCAATACTTCTGAAAGTATAACAGAGAAAGACACAATATCTTTACAAGGAATAGAATAATGATTATTTATTATTCATGTTTCTGAAGGAACTAATAAATCACTTAAAGTTTCATGTTTTCAAAAATGTAGTGAGGAAAAGAGAAATTGATGGTTGTCTGAAAGACACATTGATAAAAGAATGACTTGAAACTTCAGAGTACGTAACAAAATTAGGAAGAATTAGCAAAAGAGTCAAGGGAAAGAAGATGACATCATTTCACTTCAACTTTTTTCACTAATTGTCAATAAAACATCTTAGCAATTTAATGATTTAGTTTTCAGCCTGTACAGTGACACTGACACCTTCTGGTGGACATAATTCCAGTAATAATCACAACAATGACTCTGTTTTGCCTTTTCAGTTCTCAGACTATGAAAGATGAATTGAAAGGCAGAAATATTGAACATTGTTTGTATGTAGAGATGGCTTATTTGCTGCCCTTTACATGCTGAGTCCAGACTATGTAGTCTTCCAGGAGAATTTCCAAACCACAGGAACATTACTATCCTTACATCACACAACAGTGAACTCAGAAGAATATCTTTCAAGGAACAGAAAGTGAAAACGAGCCTAAGCAGGATGCATCAACCATCTTTTCAACCAGCAGGCATCATCATCCCTCTGTTAAAGATGAAGGAAGATAGCAGATACTAAAGTTAAATTGAAGGAAAGATCAGAAAAATAAGTAACCAAAACTGAAGACATTTTTCCACAGGTTAACAAATTCACAGCCAGACAGCTGTGAATTTTTATGTCCCAAATGTTAACAGAAAAAACCATAGGAAAAGCATCTTAAATGTTCCATTTTCCTTCTGTTTCTGTCTAAGAGACACAAGCTCCTGAGTCAACTGCAGTACCTCTGCAGCCAAAGGGAAGAGAAAGGTACCAAGGGAGGTGCTCAGAGAGGTATCATCTACTTGGAAGGAGGGGAAACCTTGTGAGACACAGCTTAGAAATCACTCCAAAGTCTAAGTACCAGGAAATGGCAAGGACCCTCCATCATCTCGACCATTCCTAACTACGGGTATGAAACAACCCAGTGAAAAGTACTGCTTCTGAAATGGTAAATCTCAAAATGCAAACAGAAATCAAGGATTCATAATTAGTGGTGATGTTTGGTTTGGGCTTTTTTTTAACCTATGTGGCTCACTTGTTCATCTGTAAAATGGAGAAACATTACCTTACCAATTCTGAGGGTTAATAAAAATTCTCTTTCTGCTACAGGCTTTAAACACTGTGCACCAAATCAAGCTTTACCCAAGGGCTAAAGACTTTGAAAGAAAATACTAAATTAAGATGCACTGGATGAGAAAGGTACAATGTGGAGGAAACATTGCCTAACTCCAGACTTCAGCACCATGTGCAGTGCCTGTAAAGCCTTTGTATTGCTATAGCATTTCATGGACCTTCAGAAAGGCAGAGCAATGCTTTGTAAATCTACCTTCCCACTAGGACACTCTTTACCCTGATTGTTTTGTTTCTAATTTTTGAACCAGTATATAGCAGAGGGGACACAACTGAAGATCGTCAGGGGACTGTTGTTCTTGCACCTACAAATCTATGGATTCTGCACACCTAAATCCCAGTTCTTCACTTTCTACCTCAATAGTGACTAAACTACCAATTAAAGATCAGCATCACATGCATGTATAAGCTGAAAAGCTAATACCTGCTTTAGAGAAGATTTAATAGCTGAAGTATGAAGCATACAGAAAGAAATGGATGCAAGAAACAGACTACAAGTAAGAACAGAATTATCGAAGAAAAAGTAACATATAGCAGGAGTACAGCAGCTGAGACATATTCACATGTTTCATCAGGTTTTGCAAGGGAAGATATCAGCATGGAAATCTCGTGGATTTGGATACAGAGCTCTCTTCCAGGCAAGAGAGGTGGCACTAATGAAAGCACTGAAATGACAAAGACTACCACAGCAGGCAAAGGACAAGCAGGACGTGATGATGTGACATCCAATCAGATGACAGGCAAAAGGAGCACAAGACAAAGTAGCATCTGATGTAGTAACAAAACATAGTGTCAGCAGAAGCTGAAGAAAAGACAAGTAATATAATCAAAGTAACAAGACAAAAGATGACCTTCGTACCACCTTTAAACATATTTAAAGAAAATGATATGGCATGAAAAATTGTGGGCATGTATCATATTTTTTAGCTTCAGAAACTAGAAGGGATGGCTAGAACTGCAGATTTTGGAAGAACATTTGCTTTCTGAGTCTGATTTGACAGCATTCATCTACAACAACAGAATTCTCAGAAAAAAAAGAGAGACATTATTGCTTTCATAATTGCTGAGGGACACGGCATTACTTTCATCATGCAGGTTTTCCCAAGAAAAGCATAAAATCTTCAAATTATTTTTGTTTATTGATTTCCTAGGAATTTCATGATCTTAGGTGATTGACTGACTTAAATTTCAGAAGGTCATACCTCTTTAAAAAGCTTAGTAGGTACGGCAGTGGCCCTTTCTTCCTCCAGATAGGATGCCCAACACCATGCTTGCCTTCCTTTAGAGGGTACAGCTGTAAAGAAGCATAAAACAATGAAATAGTTCTGTAACAGTTAACATCTCTTTAAAAATATTCCACAACACAAGTTTGTAATATTCTTAAATTTACGTTTTATGAAAGGCACTCATGGTGTGATGTTCTTATTTCAGAAAGAAGAACTTATTTCAGAAAAAGTTCTGTAGGCTGAAAGGCACCAGGAACATGAAGGTTCCTGGTTTGTCCAAATTTCTAGCAGTTCAAATCTTGATTAGTAACAGGAAAAAGCTCCTTCAGGTGACAAGAACAACTTACAAAGTCTTGCTCCAATGCGTTTTTCCTTATTGCTCCTAAGAAGCATTAAGATATACAATTTGCAAGTGTGTAAAAAGATGAGTTCAAATCACAAAATAGCTCAGTATCTTAAGGGGTTTCTTTTTCCCCATGTCCTTCTTTTAGTGGAAAGCATTTTCAACTGGATACTGCTCATAGTAAGATTTTTTTTAATCATGGCTGAAATACCCTATTCTTTAACAGTATTCAGAATGTTTCTCACCTGCTCCATCACTTTGTAGTTTGATGGTTTTGGGTAGAAAGGCAGTGATTTAACAGTATTTTCTGCAAGCCTTCAGAACTGTCACCAGTGCTTTTTTTCCTCAGGATGTCACTAGCATATGACAGAAGCCTCCAGTTTCAGGTTTGTTCACACTGTATGAACACTTGCATAGTAATTGCAATATTGCTTACAGTCCATCATAATAATGGCTACAGTCACACAGTTTTCAGGCCTTGAAAATAAGGCACTACCTGCACTAGTCAGGAACTTCAAGAACAGATGGCCTGGAGGCTGGCCACATATGCATCTACTTTCATACACCTCTACTCTGCTCTACTCATCTCCACCTAAAATGCCTCCTCTGCACAAGCAGCTTAGCATTTCAGACCATAAGCTCACTCTGTCAGAAGGATTCATCACAGTCCACGCTGTGATTCTGGCTTGATCCAGACTGTGGGCTACTCACAGGAAAAATAAATCTTTTAAGTAACAGTCTGGCTTAGCATTTTTATGATTAAAACATGAACCATAACAATAGCGATGTCAAGCCCTCCTGAAGAAAGCTGATACTGTAACCAAAAGATAATAAATTTCAGAGTGATAGTGATCACTCAACACTATTAGACCACATTCATTTTATTTGGGATTTACAGTTTTCATCTATTCCATTCAAGAAATTAATTGTGCTTGGTTCTGAATATAAATTGGTCTTTCATACCAGTTAATACTTTTATACTG
The DNA here is from genome assembly GCA_013399915.1 of Illadopsis cleaveri. Taxonomy (NCBI): domain Eukaryota; kingdom Metazoa; phylum Chordata; class Aves; order Passeriformes; family Timaliidae; genus Illadopsis; species Illadopsis cleaveri. The sequence goes on along the minus strand of VXBB01003054.1, from coordinate 27,351 downwards.
ATGTTTTCCCAAATAAAAATAACAAAACCCCAACTGAAGAAATTTGTAGATCATTGTCAGTGGGCAGCAGTGATTTCCACAGAGCATCAGCTTTGTGCTTGTGTCTCACATGCTTCTTATCTCTTCAGCCTTTGAAGCAACTGTAGAAACACTTCAGGTGTGATTCTGTCTCAGAAAGTGGATCTTTCATAACTTTTATTGTTGCATCTTCAACCAGTAGTTCATCTGCCTGGTGTACATCAGAGCTAACTGGAATTCTGTGTTGATTAGTGGCCGGGCAACCTCTGTTAGTGTCTCCCCATCTACCATAAGAAGCACTCTGGAGGGCAAGATGTAGGTCTGTGGTTGGTGTACCACTGAGGTCTAATAGCAGCTGATTCTCCAATTCTCCCTAAAACTATCTATCATACAAATAGCTTGAAAGAACAGCACTCATTTAAAATATGTTTTATTATGTTGCTTGATGCAGTATATGTCCCTTTGGATTGATTATAGCAATTATTCCTAAACAGTTCCATAAACGTGTCTATTTCCAGCACATAATGAAGATGCAAAATTGATCCCCAAGGAAGCAAAAGTAAACTTTCACTTCTGCTTGATACACGTCTTTCAACATCTGGGAACTCAATGGACTTGATTCCCTCTAATACTGGCACTATTTAGAGGGATGAAAAGAAAAAAACCTAAAATGCACATTAGTTGCATTTACACTCACGACATCCTCCCCTATGGTGCCTTAAAATTTAATTGCTGCAAATAACACTTCCACTGTCTTTTTACAGTACTGAAAAAAAATCAATAGGGAATACAAAATCTGTGAAACAATGCTGGCAATTCACAATAAGATATGGATATTACCTGTAGAATTGATGGTTGAGATTCTTGTTTCATAAACTAACTTACTTTGTTTCAAAACTGTTATCTCCCCTTTTCTTTTTCTCCTGGCTCTCTGCGAGACTCTCAAGATTCTTCCTTCAGGTTTGTCCTCCTAAATTAGAAAGAGGGGGGAAAAAAAAAAGAGTACAGTAACCTCATTAGCTTTGAAGTCTAGTATTATAAAAGTTGAGATACTGAAGTTTAAACTGTGACTTCATTTAAAAGGCTATTGACCCAGCTCCCTCCTACTTCAAACAAATGTGCAGATGTCTAATAGAAGCAAAGTGAGCCATCAGTGACAAATCCCAGCAAACACAGTGACAATGGCAGGCAGAAGGACTCTCACCACCTGGCATTCAGCCAGCCAGCCTTGCCTGACCCAGGGACAGATCATGAGGCCTTCAGCAGACTTCACTGATGAATAACAGTATCTTTGGCATGTTCATGCTTTCAAAATAATTTAAAGGAAAACCTCTTCCTTCCAAAATAATTTAAAGGAAAATCTTTCACAGCTTTACTCTGGGTTTTTTTGGGTTTGTTTTTTTTCAAATGTATAATTGCTTTATTAAATACAAAATGGCACTGATCCTTTAAATTTTTTTCACTGCTTTTGTATTAACAGTTTTGTGAGCACCTGAGCAGATGAGCAGAGTAAGTACTCATATGAGAGGGCAGATGCATGGAGACAAAGAAGGTGTCCCCTGACTTTTGCCTAAGATACTGCTATACAGAGAGCTGCAAGTTCCCTCCTGACAGCTCTAACGTCTTCAACCTTTTGACAATTTGGTGGTTGGAGAACTCTACCCTTGTCCTTGAAAACTATGCTACCCCCAGTAGTGTCACAGCAATTGGGAAAAAAACACATACTACTAGAAAACAAACATTATGGGAAGGTACTGTGGTAAGTTTTTACTAAAATGAAGAATAAATCCGAAAGGAAAAAAAACCCAAATGGTGCCCCAAAGCAAACTACATTGCAACACAAAAGCAAAACAAATTTTTGGCTATGATTTTCAAAGGCAAATCACACTAAGAAAATCTGAAGTATTCACTTCTTAACTGTAGTGTAGCTTTCTCTGTAAATAAATTATTGGTCTATAGTTATTTATTCATGTGCAGAATGACAAAGTAACAGGGATGTTGGGAAGTATGTACACCTGGTTTTCCATACTGAAGACATGGCAAGTCTACATTAGCATCATTTTTCCTTTAAATTCTTTTTGTCTGTTCTTAAAAAAAACAGGGAAAAGAGACAAAAAACAGCTTTCATGAATTCATTGTCAATAATTACAATTTACTGCTGAGGCATAATTAAATTGGCAAACAAACCAACTGGCTCTGACAGTGATGAAGTCTCTTCTCTTTGTGGACTGATGGAGCTACTGACATTGCAATACAAGGCAAAACTCCCACCCAAAACTTGCAGGAATGGGTTTATGATGCATACTAACAATTTCATCGGGATTCTCCTTCTTCTCCCCATTATCCCGGGACTCTTCTTTGAGAGGTACTTTTGCTTTTCTTTTCCGAATGCCTTTAGAATCATCTTCCCCATTGCATTCCATGCTGGGGTTTTCCTCCTTTGGTTCTCTATCACAGGAGTAACACAGTGACATAAAGCCAATATTATTTCATTTCTCATATTCATAAAACAAGCAAAAAAGCAAGTAAACGTGTGGGTTGCATAGTATTATACTGAATATATTCTTAGAAATACTACTGAAAAATAAAGTCTGTCAAAAGGATTAATCTGAGAGACACACAATAGCAACTGTAAAAGGAAAGTTGTCAGCTTATGCTGAACAAGTTTTACATGTTTTAAACAGTGTCTTTTCTCATGTACCATCAAGTCTCCCAGAGAAGCGAAGTGTGAAATGTTTAGGACTGCAGGGCAGTTTAGAGAGAAGAAGGCAAAGGTAATTGTTAAGTCTGACAAATCCAATTAGAGAAAGCTGGTATGTGACTGTACAAATTGCTAAACAAGAAATCAGAACAGAAAACTTTGAAGCAATTAGCTAAAAATGAAGGAAAATGTACAAAATCATAAATGTTTAAAACTGCCATAATCTAGCAATATGCAGTACAGAATGGACACACTAACACAAACATGCTTTTGTGAAACGAAATGCACTAGCTGAAAAAAAGGAACTGAGAAACTGCAGTATGCTCATGTTTTCACTCACTGTCAGCTATAAAACAGCTCTTGCACTTAATTATAATTAACTTACCACCCCAACCATCTCATTACTGATTATCTTAATTCCAATGACTGAAACAGGGTGGGAGTCTGACACTGATTCATGCTTCCCATAGACTGTTTTACTGCTTGCATCTGACAGCAGAACACAGAACACTGAGTAAAAAAGACTGCCTTCAATGTCAGTGTTAGACAAAACCAAATGTTGTTAAGGCTTTTACACAAAAAACAGTGAAAGAACATTATAGACCAATGGTGACACTGAAACCTGTCTGTGTAATACCTCTCTCTGCCCTACCATGAACATTTTATCCCATTACTTCACTTATATGATGCATTTATGCCAAATTCTTTGTTTCTATGCTTTATTATAGCACCTACTTGTTTTTTACTTGCTGGGCACATTTCTGGCTGCAAAATTTCCCTTCAGGAACAAATTCTTCTATGGTACCATAGCGGTAACAGTTTTCACAGAAAACAAGTCCATCCACTTTTGCAGTTTCCTTCAACCTTGTGGGGATCCCTGTCTTTTCTGAAAAGGCTGCACAATGACAAAGGTTAACTTCACTTAGGCAGAGGAGACACATTCCCAAACATCCTTAGCAGGCCTTGCCAAGCAAAGAGAAAAACATCAGCCACACCACTCTTGTGAGAATGAAGAACTAGGAGTTAGTGTTTGTATGAGGTCCAAATTGCTGACAAGCAAGTGGGGTTTTCACATTGCAACAGGAGAAAGGAACCCATTATTCCGTGGCTCTGTCATGGCTTGATGTGGCTACTTGTGGGAGGACTGAATTTGTGACAGGCACTGACTGCCCACAGAGTCATCACTGCTCCGAATCCATGACCTCATCTCTTGCTGATATGCCTATATCTAAATTTGGGAGAAAAAGGGTTGGGGGGAATTATCTTTCATCAGGTGAAATTATTTCTGGAAGCAAATCACTGACTACAGTCCGCGGTCTCTAGCAGCCGCTATTGCTCAATCTGCCAGAGATCCACCAGAAGTGAAACATCACTCAACTTGTAACAAAGCAATCTTCAAATACAAAGTTACTCACTGATCCTAGGCGCACTTTCCCCACAACAAGCATAGAGTCTGGGAGGGCTATATCTAGGAGAGAATTCAGCTACTTTCCCTCACAAGCAAGTATGAAGCACTGTCAAGTACTCCAACCTCTAGAGCAGGTTGTTGCCATTGTGCCTCCCCAAAAGGCAAATTTCAAGTCACAGATTATTTATGTTGCCTAAGCACTGTACTGTCTTCGAAAGCAGAGTCAAATGAACTCTTGCATGCAGGCTATCTCCCCCAGAAGAATATATAATGTATGTTTACACACCAGGATCATAAGTGGTTCAAAACAACTATTTATTCTCACAATGGAAAATTTTAGCAGTGTTTTTACTTTTTGGAGAGCATTAAATTCATCAAGGATAGTGTAAGGTAGTAGCAGAATGCTTACTCAATATGTTTATATGTCCATAAACAGAGTTCAATTCAGTAGAAACACAATTTTTTGTTTTGGTTTGTCAGACTGGAGGGGATGCTGTCCCTAACTCACCTCTCAGTGTAAGCACAGAACCTCTTGTGCTACACTGTCACAATGTTGCCACTCTCACCACAGATTTGAAACTCGAATTATCTATCATGCCTTACTATAGAACACATTAATTGTGGTCTGAAGCTTCAGACCTGGGGGGGCCCAAACCACTCTCTTACCAGTGTTAATGTCCCACATGACAATTATGATCTAGTGGCGAGGGAGAAGCAAAGGGAAGCTCTCACTGACTTCTCGTGCTTACAGGGATGATTATGAAACAAAGATTGTGAAGTCAGCTTTTCAAAGGACTTACAGAAAGCATATTTTAAAAGAAAGTTGATAAAATGTAATAGCAACAAGGAAAAAAACTAGGCAGTTGTAAATAATCACAAAACCAGTTGTGATACTCTATTTCATGCTACTCCATCACTACTGAACTCAGTGTAAAAAAGATTGCAGTAATTTATGACCATGTAAACCAACTTCCCTTGAACAAAACAGGTGTTTCTTACTTCAGTATTTTAAATCCAGGAAACACACTATCTGGTAGATAGATATTACAACTCTTAGAATTTTACCATTCAAGATAAACATTAACTGTTACTACACACTGATTTTAATGCTGCAAAAAAGCACAGCCAGCAGGAGCGAGGCATCTGTGGGGGTACGCACTGCACATCTAACACTGACATCAGTGCTGGCAGCTGTGCTGACCATACCGAGGCAGTTTGCAGTGCACAAATGAACTCTAGGCAGTTAGCAAAATCTGTGGGCAGCCTGGAGAACCAGCTCAACAAAAATTCCAGTAATTTAAAATTTAAAATTCTCAATAATTAGAAGAATTTTATTAATTTGCAAATTAAATAGAGGGAAAATACCAATTCTAAATTTAGAGAAAATTACTGTAAGGAAAAAAATTGTGGCTGTAATTGAACTTCAAATTTTTAACAGTGGAATTATTTCCTTTCACTTGAAATGAATTTATTTTCATACTAATTTACATCCCAAGAAACTAGTTACTTCATCAAAGATACTCTGTCCATTAAAGCAAGTAAGTTTTTTTTTTTATTTTGTCAGCAATCTTTAAGGAAAGCTGATGCATTAAAGAAACTACAGTCTACCACAGAAAATGTTTATTGCTTCTTAACTGACCTTCTTGAGCAGTTGGAACCATCCAGGTTGTGGTAGCAGTTGCCTTTTTAACACTTTCCATCTCAGTTTCATCTGTAATTACTTCCAGGGCCCCAAATTCATTGACTCTAAACTGTAAGACAAAACAAATGGCATACAGCATAGTCAAAATTTACCAGAAGTCTCTTGAAGTATCCTCTATACAATATAGTTTTTACAAGGTGTCCTCATCACACTGCCTATTTTCTATGTATTTCTGCTTATCCCCATGGAATTAAAAACAAGCCATTCTTGTTTCTATCAAGCCAAATGCAAATTCATTTTGATATCTATAAATACTAATTTGCAATAGATACTGATACAGATGTCTCCAATATCTAACTTACACACACATAAAAAAAAAATCAGTAACAGAAATTCATGGGAACATCCCCATACCATATGTTTTTCACTGCCAGCAAAACAACACACTCCAGACACCGAGTATTCTTTCTGAGGACATGGGAGCTGAATGAACATCACACACCAAATGCTTCACAGAGTACAGAAATTTCAGCATCCCCTGAAAACACAGTACTTCTCCACTATAAAGTGCACATAAACAAACATCTCAAGGCAGTTTATGAGGTGTTTAATTACACGCTGAATGTGATATTACTGTCAGCCAGACGCAAGGCTCAACAACGCCCCACATGCTGTGCTTACACTGGAGTACCGCGAGTTACGGCCGTCCTGTTGCCAGAAGAAAAGTTTCTTCCCAATGCCGTGGTGATTACAGCACTACCACGTGAAAATAACTTCTGCTTCCCAGTCACTGCATGGTCTGCAAGCCCAGCTGGTTACATGGGTTTAGCTCAAGGCAGCGTTTTGTCCCTGATCGCCTGCTCCGAACAGCGAAGGGGAGCCTTCGCCACAGAGAGAAGGTCTTTATCCATGTGGTGCTCTTACCAACAGCTTTCAACAGGGAAAATTACATCTGAGAGAGTCCTCCCCAGCATCCACCAGAGAGGATATTCCTTCAAGGCCATAGCATGAAGCTTATTTCTGTTTCTCTGGTCAGGCAACTTTACCTTGGGAAAATAAGAACGGAAACAATTGCCTGGCACTACATTGACCCTTTCTGTGCCTCCAGAGGCTGTTGAACACATCATGCCTCCTCACTTTGGACCCTGCCATGGTACAGTACTGAAAATAAGCCATTCTGGCTGCAAGCAAAGGTGACCCCCATATACAGACACCAAAGCAGTGTGCTTTCACTAATACAGTCCTTCCACCCTTAACATTTGCAAAGAGCCCACACATCCTAAAGAATGTGAACAGCTAAGAAGTAATAAGCTGGGGGGATGGAAAGGAAGAAGAGGCCCTCAGAGAATCATATGATGGCTGGAGCTAAGATTTTTGCTTGTGATCAGCTGTGCTCACAACAGATACGAAAGCATGGACAAACTGCTGATAAATCCATCTGGACTGAAACACCACGAGCTCAACTTTGAAAGGCAACCAAATGCACTAAACACCACCTGCTGACACTTCAGTTTGCAGAGAGACATTCATGCTGTTCCACCCAAAGAAAAGCAGTAGAGTCACTATTCAGAAGAGTCTTACAGCTGACTTACACATTCAGTCTTGTTCCTATTTTGGTTAAACTCATTTTTGCAATTGGTGCTTTGCTGCCTCTGCAACAGGTGGATGTCAGAGAGAAAACCTTCCTTGCTTTCAAGAGCTCCAACTCTGCAAGAGTTGTCTCACAGCAGGCAAGCTGTGAACATGAGCCAAGACACCTGCAGGTTGCTGCAGCCTACCAGCAGACTGGGCACAGAGAGGTTACTGAGCAGCTCTTCAAAACACTCTCCAACACCTTCATACAGCATCAGCTGGAACATCCATGCACCAAAGATATTTCTGAACCGTCCAGGGATACCTAAATACCTGGGATATTTCTGCCTGATTCAATTAATGGCCAGCCTGACACCACACACCTGTTCCTCCTCCACTGGGGCCTCCTGTGGAATGCAAGGACATCACCGCAGGTAATGCAGCGACCTGCCAGCCCTTCTGGCTCCAGGGGGCTGACTGCTGACTGATAGGCACCAAACAATGCAAGACAGATGACTGCAGGGAAGGCTGCTCCCAGCCACTCTTGAGGCTGATAACAGCAGCAAGAGCTGAAGCATTAAGGAAAAGCTCCTCAACAGCTAGCTAAGACGGTCTCAGTGACAGGGAGTGACAACCTGCCACTGCCTTAGCTGGCGGGAGGGCACAACAGTCCAACTGGGCACTTCCTCACTAATCACTGTAACTCCTGGTTTTGCCTGCAGCCTTGCCTTTACTGGTGTCAGAAGCCTCCAGCCCCTGTTTGGAGGCAAACTTGAATTCATGTCTCCTCTCACTCCCTATTTCCCCAGCGACAGTGTCAGCACTAATGCATACACCAAGCTCTTTGCAGCTAACCAGAACAACACCTCAGACCTGGGAAGTCATACTCTGCTTTTAGCTTGGGAGGAAAAGACAAGAACAGCTTGTGACAAAGGTTAACTGCTTAAAAGCAGGACTAACAGATGTACAAAGCAGCATGGTGAACAAAGGATAATACCTCAGGATAAGAGCTGTCAGAGCAACATGCCAACTAGTGCATACTGCTGGAAACATGACGAAAAGGGATCTAGATTAATGGTAGTTTATGTGCCTATGAAAAAATTCAACACATTTGTAAGTCTCTTCTACTTAGAGTGCAGGCAACAGAAAACCCAGAAGTAAAGGTTTCATTATAATAGTTCCTCCAAGCCAAAATACAGTAAGAGCAGTCATCCCAGACACTTCCCTAGGTGTCCTGACATTTTGAAATGTCACAGCAGGTAATATAGAGGGATAGAAACAGTGCCACTGAGCCAGCTTCTGAGGATGGATCCATAGCTTTCTGAGAAGTAAAAATTTGTTTTCAAGTCACAAAACTCCTTAAGTAAATATAGAAAATGGCACTGGATAAAGGGATTTACCTTCAATCTGCCTTCATTGCATCAAACAGTGAAACTCCCCTTGACAGAATCAAAGTTAGGCCATAACCAAGTACTTAACAAATAAACTCACAAAAAAAGACTGATTTTTGTCACTTCAATGTTTTAAAGAGAATAAATTATAAGGCTTCTTGGGTATAAATTCAATCCACTTGATTTTTGTCAAATGCCTGTTGGCAAATTTTAAGTAACCTCTTAAGGTTATTCTCTGTCCCCCACTATGAAGCCAATGGTGTTAAAAGATCAGACAGCAAAAGGAAGAGAAAGAAATAGGAATAAATATAGCATCTGAATAGGAAATTTAACTTCCAAAGTTTCATGTACAGGCAAGCAATGAGGGCAAAAATACACATGTTCAAGTAACTGCAATTCTTTTAATGCAATCATGTTGTAACTGAGTGGGCAGGAAGGGTCCAGCTGCTAATAGGTAAGTATACAACACAGAACTTACGCAGCTGCCTTGACTGCAGTTTCCAAAAAGATCAAGAACACCAGCTTCCATTTAGACATCATTAGAGATTCCTTCTACTCAGAGCTGAGATACATTTTCATGTTCTTGGGAAATGATGCCCTAATATACTAAAACTTCAGCTTTTATGACTGTTAATTTTAACCCCAGGAAAATTTTAATATTCATTCAACAGATAGCGAACATACTGAGGGAAGCCAAGGCTTAAATAAATAATAATCAAACTTTATCAATACTTTCTGAACCATTTTTGTCCATCCGCATGCTAAGTTTTTCTACAGGAAAATTTGTATGAAAATCTACACAGGACTTAAACAAGCATCATGAGCCACTGATATGAAGCCTTTGTCAATTGCAAGCAATAGTATCACACAAAGTATTTCATAAATGTTTCAGAAGCAAACAGGTTTTCTGTTACCAGTGAACTGAAAGTCCATTACTGAATTTCTTTCTTGAAAAACTTCCTTTTGTATTTTAATTTCCATGTATTCATGGTCAGTTTGTACCCATTTTTTCTTAAGCCACATTAGCCTATGGATTACATAGCTGTAGTACCCTAACACTCATCCACTTGGTACATGATAGAGCAAGGAATTATGCACCTCCTCAAACTCCATTTTATTGTGCTAAGCACAAGGTCCTTCTGTTCTTATGAAAATATTCTCCATCTTCCTGTTCAGCCTGTCATTCTTTGCCCACCATGTGCTCTGCTGGACCACGGAAATCCCAGGGAACATGAAAAAGCATAACTCTAGTGGGTTTAGAGAGTTTCCATTTCTAATGGAAGTTCTTTGCCTTATCCTGCTGGCTGGAAGACACTGTAGTTTTACTTAGGGCTAATTGAATGTTAAAAGGGCTTTCGGTTCTCTTTTCCACATTTCATAAAAGTACTCTTGAGCATTTGTCTCTATGTAGAATGAACAAAAACTGCAAACAATGCAAAATGTCTATCATGTTGTAGATTAATTCTTAAAAACTCAAATCTGTTGGGAACAAACTCAGACAATCTAGTTTCCAATTATGTCCCCACTGTTACATGTGTCCAATTCAGAGCAACATAGATCAGACTATCAATGTTTGCTGATACATGTGCCCTCTTAAGAATGTAAAAGATCTCATCAGTTCTCACAGGTATCAAATCAGAATAAAAGTTTCTATTGTGTTATATATGGTAAAACTATTATTTGGGAGGACAAAAAAAAGAAAAAGAAGAACAGTTGAAGTGCAAAGGAAAAAAAAAAGAACAAAACCCCCACATTGTTAATGCATAGCTTTAAAATAAATTAGAAAAATCAGCCAACACCACCATCTACTGGGCAAGACAAGGACAAGAAGTTCATTGCAATAAAGACAATTGTTGCTGCATTCTGACAGTAACTTCAGCAACAAAACATATCTTCACACCACAACAGTGATAATGGACATGCTCAGAAGAAATCTGCAAAATTTTTAATAACCAAAACAAAAGCAAATAGAGTAAATGCTCAATAGCCTTTATGCCTATGAAGTAGCTAAGCTTAAAGTTGCAGAAATCCACAGCAGTTTGTCAAGAGGACTGACACCTGGGACTTCAGTGATACAAGAACTACACTCTGATCTCTACCTAGCAGAAAGTTATCATCATTCTTGATGTTAATCACCATTTAGTCACAGTGGTTTCAGTGGGACTCCTCAAATAAATCAGAGCTTTTCTGGCATTTTACAGCCTTTTTAAAGTGAAGGAATTATCTGTCACCATTGAATTGTCCAACCACATCCCGCTACATGCTGAACTATTTTTGCATATTACTCAAGTTGAATAAGTTATTAAATGCCAGACCTTGTCCATTCAACCAGACCCCTCTTCCCTGTGTGTGATACACTCTTTACATGCCCAATCACATACTACTTTTTCCACAGAACCGCTCCCCCAGGCAAGGGCTGAATAGCATTCAGAAAAATGAGGCAGCTGTTGGTATTTTTATACTCTTTCTTCAAGCAGTAAAGCCAGTCTTATTTACTCCACATGGTTTGAAAGCAGAATGATTGTTTATTTTCTTTTTTAAAAAACCCCAACATACAACAAAGAACACGTATCTGAAAAAGCTTTAGGCACTCTAGCAATTACTGTTACAATGCAGTGTAAAGTAACTCTTGAAACAAAATCTCTGTTCTCAGCCACTTACAAAGGAAAAAAAAAAAAGGAAAAAAAAAAGAAAAAAAGAAAAGAACAAACAAAAACACGCCTCTCTTTGGTAGTTCTTCATCCTTCTGAGTACTCTGCTCCCAACTGATTTTAAAGCACGCAGTAAGCACGTGACCCCTTACATTTGCCTCGTCACAAAATTTTGACTCTTTTAAGGATAGAGAATTTTGGGGAAATGTGTTCCTGCACCTGCCAATTCTGCTTCTTCAATGATGAGAAAGGATCCTGCCTGCACACTGCTACTCTGCAAGTATGGCAAAAGACAAACTTAAGTGGGACCACAGGGTATCTAGGGCTCCCTAAATCATAATCAGCAGAAATTAAATTCCTCACCACGAACAAGGAGTAAGGCCAGACTCACTCTCACTAGAATGATGCTGTCAGCAAGAAATTCGAGCACTTCCACCAATCTTGGACTGATTTTAAGATGCTTCAGTAACACTGCAATAGGCTAATCCTGAAGTAACAAAGAAGAGAAAACAATTTGCATCCAAAAAGAAAGGGTTTTTTTCCTATCTGGGCAGGCACAAGCAGGAAGGAATTGCTATCAAATTATATCCTTCCAAAAATAAAAATAATAGTAGCATTCTCTCATCACTGCTGAACAGAAAGCTAAGGTACCATCAGAAAACATATCCCTTTAGCAAGAGAGACTGACATTTCCCCAGTATATACCAATACCTCAGTCTTGTCTGCAGTTATGTTTATCTACTTTATTCTTAGACACTCCTCAGGCTCTTCCAAACCCCCCCAACCCACTTCAAGTGCTCAAGAATTATCTCAGTACCAGAGGGCTTCCCACTGATTTCTCTACACTGCAAACTCAGTCTGCCTTATTATCTCCACTTGAGTAGGAAATTGCAGCTAAACAGACTTTCTTAAGGTGACACATAAATCAGCAACAGAGCCAGAAGTCAAGGCCTGCCAAGATGACGCTTATTGATCCAGAAGTTGACCTACAAGGCAACCCTGGCTCTGAATTATTTTGGCCAGAATATTTCTAAATACAAAACACTAATATCTCATGGGAAGCCCAAGCTAGCAAACAAATAAAAAAAAAGGCTACCTGCCAAAAATTTGGTTCTAGTGAGTTGTTCAGCACTGCACAGAAAGGCTGCGGTAGAAACAAGTATGGAGCTAAGCATTCCTGTGTGGCATTTACCTGCAATTATCACAAAACGATTCCTTTTCTTTCCTGAAACCCTCTGCCTAGTTGCTTGCAAGTTTAACAGCATCTACAGCAAATAGCACAGGAGATTTTGTGGTAAAATACCACGTGATCACTTAAGGGAAGACTACCACGAATACACACGAGGGAACCTAAATAAAGATCCAAAGGTAAACCTAAATCCAGCATTTCTTGCCTTTGCAGTTTTAACAATTTTAATAGTGAAATTTCCCATTTTGGTGGTTTTTTTCTTTACATAAGGTTCACTCATTTTATGATATAGCAAAGTTTTAACCAGAAATCTATGGCAATGAAGCAGAGCAAGAGCTAATCAATTTCATTAGACTGCAATGGAATAAAGTTAATTTCATGTGCAAAGGACCAGGCCGCTAAGTAGATCTGCTGGGGCTCACACATGGTCAGAGAAAGTCCCCATCTACCTTGCTTTCTGCTCCCTATGCTTTCCCTGAAGGGAATCCATCTCCTCTCTGGAGCAGCACCTTCCCAGTGCTGGCAGTGATTTAACCAGGCACCGGTAATTGATGTTTCCCACGGACACCACTCTCATGGACTCTCTCTGCCTCTCCAGATTCAAAGGGCAGCACATGCTGCCATGAGAGAACAGACAGCTTTGCACTGAAGAAGCACTGGGCGAAGTTTTCGCCTGAGACACTACCAATGTTTCCATAACAATGTGAGAAAATGAGTTGTTCTAAAATCAATTCATTATCTCAGGCAAGCTTGAACACAATTGCAGAACAGGCAGGTGGAAGGATGTACTTGGATGTACTGCCTTGAGGTGCTGCACCCCTGCCTTCAGAAACTCAGCAATCCAAATCACTCTTACCTTCTTTACTGCACTGCTGGAAATACCGAACACCACTGGCCATTATTCCACCATTCAGTTCCACTACTCTGTTTGGTTTCCTACAATATGTGCTGCCCAACTTTATTTACAGGTTAATTTCTTCATCATCAAATTTTAATTTTTTTTCTTTATGTTCAAGCACAATTTGCAAGCTGGAAATAACCAAAATTCCATCCACGCAGTTTATAACTGCTCACTTTCCAAACACAGCACTAGAAAAGGCATTAAGAAGTACTTCATAAACTTCTGTCACTTGCAGTAGGAAGTGACTGTAAATTATTACAGCTTTTCCAATTTAATGAGTATATTTAAATCTTGAAGCCATGGTGTTACTGTGTGCACTCAGCACAGAGACTTAAAAAAAAAGGAAAAAGAAAGAGAAAAAAGAGGAGCATTTCACATTTACATTCACACCATGCAGAGTAACTGGTAAGCACTGATGTTTTTCAGATGAGCATACATTACTTTGCCTGCCACATGAAGGCATTCTGTAATTTGTAAACTATTTTAAATTCTACTGGAATTCAAGTTTTCTGTTTTATTTAAACATCTTGAAAGAACTAATATACAATGCTAAAATTTTTGTTCACAGTCTTCAGTGCATCATACTGTACAATTTTTAATTCTCCCTATTCCCTGTGTAATTTGAAATTCTAGCATTTTCCACAACTACTCACTACTTATCTGTCACACAGCATGCTCAAAGCAGTGTTCAAGGAGTGTTAACTATTTTTGCTGAAGATTTTTTAAACAAACTCTGTATAAGAATGTATTTCCACAGCCTTCTCCAACTAAAAGTGACAAAACCCTAACAATTAACAGCGCCCAAAGTCATAGGAAAAGAACATTTTCAGCATTTTACTGGTATAGAATGCAGGATGCAGAAACAGATGCAGGAATAAGGGACTGTGGCATGGCTGAGTATGGAAGCTTGGTATCTGATTTGGCTCCCTCATTTTGATTAGACTGGGAAGTGAGTGCCTCCTGGTGCAGTCCATCTCACTGAAGTCTGGCAGGCATGAAACTGCCTACAAGACTTCCTAACAAAAAAGAAATAAGTATCTATTCTGGACTTAGATGTTCTTCTGTACCATAAAAAAAGTTAGATTTAAGGAATTATAAGAGAACACAGAGAAAAGCTACTTTTGAATGTTTCAAAACCATTTTGCTCTACTTACAATAGTGTTTACCAACTTTTCGTCATTCAGGAACTCATATTCACAAAAATGAAGTGGTTCTAAAAAGAATGGTTGTTCATATACACTTGTCTGATAACCCCAGGCTGGATTGTAATAAAGCACACAAGAAAAGAGATTTCTTAAAACGTGCATACATTAAAATAATCATGACACTTCATCATGCAATCAGTAAAGACAAGCAAGTGCTATATGATTTATAGAACTAAAAATAAGGACTTCAATTAGGTAACTCCTTAAAATGTCTGTATTAAAAAGCAGCATTTTAATATTTTGGTATAGGCTTAACTTAATGTTAATATGCTGATACAATACAGTTTACCAAATCTGACTGTTCAATTTCCCCTACCATTTTAGCAAGAGAAAAGACTAAATGTGAGAATTTAAGCAATACATTTTCTACAAAGGATATTTAAACTATCGCTTATTATTTGTTATAAAATGCCTCAGACACACTAATCTATTACCAAGATGTAAAAATAGAACATTTAAGTATCTTGCTATTACAGTACTTTCACCAGATTTTTCAAGTGGATTTCAATGTAAATACATGACAGTGGTTTGATACCTTTAGTGGAACAAGTCTATTACAATTTTTAAAAGACACACACAGGCTTCCAATAAGTAACTGCTACATAAGGTCATTTTCTTTAGGTTCAGGACACAATAGCAAAATATTCTGTGATCAAGAGAGTTCAAGTAAATAACCCTCATTAACCTATTCTGAGAATTCCACAAAGAGCATAACATATCTTCCATGATCACATTTACAATTTCAAATGATTAGTCACCTTTTTAACAATCACTGTTTAGAAGCAGTCCTGAAATATGAGTTGTTGCAATAATCATAAAAGCTTAAAAGTCCTCACTATTTTAACAGCTTGAATTGTTTTGGTATCTGTGTGAATGCCCAGTCTCTCACTGAACCTTGATGTTCCCCAGTATAGTGACCTTCTTGGGCTAATTCTGCATTGTTAGAAAATATTCTTCCGTCAGTCAGTTTTAAAATGACTCGATTTCAATTTCATTCCTTCAGCTCTTGCTCTTTGCATAACAAAATGCAAACAAGCAAACAAACCCAAATAATAACCCAAGAGGGGTTAAAATAATAACCCAGAATCCAAAAAGTTTATAATAACCAAATAAAAACCCAAAAAGGAGCCATCTGGCCCATACTCTGTATATTTCACCATTCTGGGTAGACTACTATTGCACCTCTGAATGCACCTCCTCTACTGCTTGGACCAAAGAAAGAATCTCTGTCCAAAAATCAAATGTTTGTTTCCAAATTAAAATAAATAAATAAATAAAATCGAAAGAGCAGTCTTAAAATTAAGCTCATGCTTTCCTGAAAAGGACATAGTTAAGAGTCTTCTACATGATTTCTTGGAAGTTACCCTGAGCTACCTCCCAGCTCCTTTCCCTCCCTTTACATGGAAACTTTCCCATTCTTCTATTCATTAGTGACTCAAACTTTGTTTCAGTTTTGTTCAACATAGGGTAACCACAACTGGAAAAAGCACAAACCAGTGATTTGTATGAGATTATTACATTTTCCTGCACTGTTCCCTTTTGTATTGTTCAAGTATTGCAGTACTATGGTTCCCTTCAACACAATGTTGCATATTAAAACAGAAAGAAATTTTAAAAGCCTAGACTTAAAAACACAGAACTGTTCAGGGATGTGGAAGCTCATCATAGCCTTGGCTATGATCATTACCATGAGATGATGAAGTCTGAAGTCCCGAAAGAAGCCAGAGAAACAAATAATGAAACAGCAGCACTGGACTTCAGAAGAGGTATGTTGGCTTGTTCAGGGATCTGCTTGGCAGGATCATACAGGAGACTGTCAGGCCTGGGAAATCTGTCTCTCTCTCCAAGGACCAGGAGAAGGAGGCATGTCAATGTGCAAGAAGTTAAGCAAATGTGGATGAAGGCCAACATGAATGAACCAGGGACTCCTGACTTAGTTCAAAAAGGAAAAGGAGGTAAGCAGAACGCAGAAAAGAAAACTTCATAGACAAGGTATATAGTGATATTGCTGTAGTGTAGTCACGGAATTAAAAAATCCAAAACTCAGCCAGAGAATAAACTAGTAAAGGCAACAAGAAAGGCTTCTCTATGAGTACAGGCAGGAAAAGCAAACTATGAAATTGAAGGGAATGGCTGATGAACTGAAGGGCAGGCTTGGTGTTCAGACAGACCTCAATAAGCTGAAGAAGGTGGGCTAATAAGATGCTATGAAGGTCCACCAAAGCAGGTGCTAGGCCCTGCAACTGGAACAGAGCATCTACACGCACTAGAGTTCAGACCAGGGGCTGACTGACTGAGAGCAGCTCCGCAGAACATCTGTGAGCTGAACATGAGGCAGCAACGTGCCCTGGCAGCAAAGGTGGCAGGAGCACCCCAGGCTGCCTGAGCAAGAGGGCAGGCAGCAGGACAGGGGAACACACCATTCTCCTCCAGTGAATACTGATGAGAGCATATGCAGGCTACTGTAGAAAGTAGCCTTTCTTCTACTACTCACATACTGCAGCAAGTCCACCAAACCAGGTATAGGCTGAGGCAGATGACATGCAAGAAGCTGAGTGAATCCATTTGCTCAGTCTTAAGAACAGAAGGAGAGCTTTTACTGCTGTCTTCCAGCAGTTAATGGGAGGATATAGAGGGGATGGAGCCAGGTTCCTCTCAGATATGCGCAGAAGAAGGACAAGAGGCAGCAGGCGTAAGCTACAAAAGGAGAAATTCCAACAAAGTAGCCATAAAAGGAAAAAATTACTATAAGTGTAGACAAATGTTGGAACAAGTTGTCCAGAGAGACTGTGGTATCTCCAGCCCTGCAGATAACCAAATCCTAAGCAACCTGATCTAAGCCGCCCTGAGGTCTGGGGTACTCAGTCTAGATGCTGGCCCGAAGTCCTCTGCAAAGAAAATTATTCTGCAAATTTCTTCTAGTGTTCTGTGACTAAAAGCAAAAAATTTAAACAAACCCACAAAACAAACAAACAACCAAACAACCTAAACACCAACACAAAAACACATTCACAACATGTATGTCCCAAATTTCAAACATTTGTTGAATTTATACCTCAACAACAGAAATCCTATCAGGCACCAAAATATAAGAAATTGTTTTAAATGCCGTACATTTTCTTGTGAGATTCCTTTCAAAAATAAACTAAGAGGAAAACAAATTAGTTTGAATTATATGAAAATATTGACTTTAATCAAGAGGAAATAGGTACAAGACAATCTCTAATATCAAAATTGCAAGCACAGCAAAGTACACCTTCTGATGACAGTAAAAAGCATGAGATAAAATAAAAAAGAAACTGAAAACAAAAGAGTTATGATTTACTTCAGGAAACTCAACCAGTGTGAAAAAAGTAAGCAAAATTACTACTCCAATATAGTTCAAATTTCTAAACTGCAACCAGCTCAGAAGTACACACTTTATTTATCTTTCCAGGCATCCACATGACAAAAGCACAGCAAAAATAAACTTTTTAGAAATAAAAATACCTAAGAACGTAAGATCGTGAAAGTCAATGACAGTATGAAAATTCTTAGTGATACAGTAATATAATGCTCTAAGTGGACTGCATTTTCACACTTTTGAGATTTCTTTGGGATTTTGTGCATTTGATTAATTCTGTCTGTATAGTGAGGCAGTGCTAATTTATGCCTTCCTACAGGGATGACGGCTGTCTGAGCCAGCACCATAAACTGAATCAAGAAACTCCAGAACTAAAACCTAACAGGCTACAGTCTCTTAACTCAGAACTGCAGATTCATGTTTTATTCATAAAAGCAGATACCTACACACCAGCTTTTCTAATGCATTCTTTTGTCATTTAACATTTTTATTTCACTTATTGAAAAAATTAAATATCTTACCTTTAGGTCACTTCCTGGCAAAGTACCTATGCCATCCTTCCAGTCCATTGCACTAAATACATCAAACTCCTGACCATTTCCACTAGAGGCAGATTCATTCATGATGCATGTACTACAAAAAAAAAACAACAAAAAAAAGTTACCTGAAAATTCTATAAGTGGTTTAATGCTTATATGACCAGATATTTCTTCTAATGCATTTCACCGATTTGTACCAAATGCTTCCCTCTGCACACTGGCAATGTGGACAACTGACGACAAGGATGACAATATACATGATATAATAAAAGTAGGGGGAAATCTTTCTAAAACTTTGAAAAATAATACCTGTTTCACACACTAGGAGGCAATGGGGCTGTACTGGAGAGAAAAGAAAAATTTCAAACTGCAAATAAATTGACATGAGGAAAACATGTCAAGAACACTTAAAAACATCCGTTTTAAGAAAGGCAACACATGAGTGCATGCCTTTAATAAATACATTAAGCACTGATTAACAGAACTGCATTTCCTTAATACTGGATAGCATGCTGATGTGAATGCTTTACCCAAGTTCAAATTAAAATTTCAAAATTAATTTGAAACTGTCAGTTTCCCATCCAACTCAGGACACTTGAATATTCTTTATCTGTTTACATACAGTTTCAGTAAATTTTGAATTGCATTTGTTAAAACTTATTTCCATGTAGAGAAGCATATATATACACCACAGAAACTGACTGCTTTGCAAGACTTGACTTTACTGGATCCCTCTGTTTCAGAACAGTGGATGCAGAGAGGATAATATTTATCTTCAGAAATAGTGCATTTGGACGCCTCTTTTATGTGATAAAAAATTTGCACAAGCAACAGAAGTACATTGCACTTGACCCCTGCCTTCAGCTCACCACTTGTCAGTGCCACAAACACACCATCAGTGGCACTGAACTGCAAGTGTTTCTAGCAGCCAGTTGTGAGCGCCACCAACTTCTTCCTTTCCACTTCTCACAAACCCAGCAACCTTTAAATCTGTGGCCTGGCATCCAACTTGCTATTTGTTCAATGTGGAATCTGACTTATTAATTTTGTTTCTGAAGAATGGCTGCACTATTCCTAGCAGCTGAAATAATTTGTGGCAAAAATTAGCTGTCATTGTTTGTGAACTACTAGCAAAACCTCACCACTTTTGAAATTTGCACTTTCTGAACTTTTTGGAATGTAAACTCTCTGAACTTTTAAACGAACACTTTCTAACCCTCATACCCCAGCTGGAGACTGCAAACTTTTGCTGCAACTATCAGTACTTGAAATTCAAATAGATAGAGAACTTTCTCAAAGCTTAACCTTGTTTTCTAAAATCTAATTTCTAACTTAGGTCCCACTCTGGATCTGCAAATACTCTCTAGAGATCTTGACTTTTCATCAAAAAAACCTCAAAAAAAACCCCAATAAAACAAAATAAAAACAACAAACAACCCAAAACGTGCTATTTGTTCACTCCAATAATAGAAAAAGATGCAAACAGAGCAAAAGTAAATTCAGGTAATCTAGAAGCTTTTTATTCAAAGGTTGAGGAGAAAAACACTGAGTTAACTTAGTTGCATGAAAACCAATAGAATTTACATTGCATTCATCAGAAAAATAGTATCAATCACTGTAACATCACCACTACAGACTATCTGTTGTAGTTTGGTTTGGGGTACACAATGTCCCTTTCATTTCTCCTTGGTTTTCTCTTTATTTCTGGCAGAAGTCTTTAAAATCCTGAGCAACGCCTTACTCCATGAGCTCTTTCATCACACTACAGCAACTACAGTTATCAAAAAGATAACAGGAGCTGGACGTCAGTCAGTATCCACCGCTCAGAGTAAAAGCTTTTGCATTCCCCCTCATTTCACATGGTAGGCAGGGTTCACAGAAAGCTCTTTGAGAAAACTGCATGGTTTCACATGACAAGTTTTAAGTAAGAAGAACTAAATGGTTTAATGTGTCTTCCCCAGCTTTAGGTAATTCACTGTGAGAAAGTATTGAAAACCATAATAACAACATACAAAAATTCATTTTAAAAAACATCAATAAATCTAAACAAATTCATTACAAACTGAGAAATTCCCCAAAGCCATAGATCTCATCTTTTAAAATCACTCCCAGGTAAAATCACCACCCTACCTCAGGGCAAGCTCCTGCAACACAACTTGGGATCTCTGCTTGATCTGAGTACCAAGTATCACTGCAAACCAATTCAAGCAGGCTTGACCAAACTGAACTGCAGCACAGTGACAGAGGGACAGGCCTTCCTTCAAAAACACAAGACCCAAGCTTCTAAGGAGTAGCTTAGAAAAAAATGGGATCTCCCCAGGCACCCATGAAGTTTTAAGGACACGAAACAAGTTGGTTCAAGCACATTGGTGGAACTAGCTCCCCAGGATTAGCCTGGCTAAGGAAACACAAAGCTGTGTCCTGCATTAACTGAAGTCTCTAAGTAATCTTAAATTATCATTCTATTTAGAGGACACTTCACTCAACCCACCTGTGCTTTTTTACAGGAAACATGCTCCAATGATTTCTTCAGAAGGTATGACAGAAGTCAGGAAAGGACCTGGAAGGCTGTGAAGAAATGCTTCCTCTCAGCAGCTGCTGTACCACAGAGCAAGGAGCATTGGACAGCATTGCTGCTCCACTAGATGCTGTCATCTCCCATAGTGCCACTTTCATTACAGACATGAAAATTACATGGAGGGTGGAACACTGAGAGTCTAGCCTACTTAGGCAGGGAGTAAACCATGAAAGGTGATGAAAAATTGGTAACAGAAATATTCAGGGCATACTTGTCTCATGAAAACATACAAATTCTGACTCAGTTGCAAGTAAAAAACTTTCCTCAGGTAACAAACAGCAATAATGATACATTCTGAAGATCTCTAAAGACATTCATTATTGCTTTTCTTTTGCAATTAACTCAAAGTCAAAGGCACAATCCGTATACCTTTCACATTCTGCAGCCTTCAGAAGTGTTCTTGGTGGGAATGAAAAGGTCACAAGGCAAAAAAGATAGAAATTAACTTACAAAAAGGAATCACTTTTAACAAAATATCTGTTTCCAGCTTTGCTGAGTTTGAACAGATGAAAGATAGGCCTATATCCCTCTCCAAATGACAGTAAGAAACAAATTGTTATAGCACTGAGGTACTAAAAAAGGAAGAATTCATTGCAACAGTTACATCTAAATCTCAGAACAAAGAAAACTAAAGAATGTCTTATCTACTCCTCTAATTTTTTTTTGTTTTTAAAGCTCTGATGTAGTTCTTTGAACTAGTATAACTCCTTCTATAATAATTTCATCTGGTATCATTGCTGCTGCTGCACTGCCACAGAAGTAGTAAAAATACTAGATGAATAAGGGGCCTGTCAGTGAATGCCATCTGATGTGAAGAAAAGGATAATAGTAGAACTTGGAACAGTCATCTTCCAAAAGCATCTCCAAAATCTACCTTTAGCGATGTAACTATCTCAGTCCTCATAGTCATAAGAGAAGTGTGTTGCATATTAATATTTCAACATTACCTTTGTTTCAAACATATGTAATAAAGTCATTAAAATACACAAGCATATTAAATTAGATTAAGACACATCCTTTAGAAAACCCTTCATTTTTACCAACAGGTTCAACGATAAATAAGTACCTCACAGAGGAGATACTTACTGAGAATAACAGCACTAAAAATTAGATAGCCTCATCTGGTGAGAGACTGTCTAAAGATATAAAGCAAAGAAGCAGGACAGAATGTGCCAATTAAACTTACAAGGAGTTTTTGAAGTAATTACAGGGTTACATAGTGAATACATCAGAAAGTAGTAATAGGAGTCTTTCTTCCAGTCAGTGCTTTAAAAAACTAACTGACCCCTATCCAATTTTTTAACATCTAAGATGCTAACTGTGAAATGCCTGTGTGATTTCTAACCAGTGGGGTCAACTCAGTACTGGTCACTGGGCAGCAGAGACAGAGTTCAGCAGTAAAGCCGCCAGTCATCATTGCCAGACTGGCATAACATGTCTGCAGTAATTTGTCATTCCTTCTTATGCATCTCTGTGTATTTTTATTTGGACTTTTGAGGACTTCTGTAGCTGCCATGACAAGATAGCCCAGCAGATTTGCCCCATACTGATCCACTCCTCAGCTGACAGCTCCTATGAGGAGACTCAAAACTGGAAACACAGGTCCAGAGGTGGTCACAGCAAGTGACACTAAGAGAGAGCTCCAAGGGAAAAAGAGATCCCAAGAGAGACAATATCTTTCTGCAGGCAAGTCATGGTCCCTCTTCCCCACTGGACTGGGTGACACCAGCATTAATGGATCTTCAGAAGCAAAGGCAACAGGTTAGAGGTTTTTGTCATAATATTGTATATTTTCACTTTGGACATCTCCAAGGCTGCCTGGTGTAGCACCCATGAACTCAAAGGACACATTTTCCCATGCTCAGTAAATAGAGAAAACAAAGTGGATCTGAAGGGAACAAGTCAATGTACCAGAGCTGCAAATACACGAACTTCTAGACACTAGGGACAAGTGGATACTCAGGTTAGTTTTATTTAACATGTAAGAATGTGAATATTACCAGCACTGACTTGTTACACTCCCAAAGCCACATGAAGCAGAATTACTCCTTGCAGTGTAAGCTCTGTCTGATATTTGACAACAGTAGTTAGTTTGAGCTTCATAACAGCAAAAGCAAAGCCCATTGACTGTAAACCCACTGGGGTGAGCTCTGCTTCTGTCTTCACAGTCCTCTCTTTGAGTTGGGCACACCTCACACTCGCCTCCTACCCACCCTTCATATTTTTGCACCAGACTCTTACAGAAAAACAACCACAACAGGAACAGTGCAGGAAATGGTAAAATTCTTTGATGGTACCCACCACATTTTAATGTGTTTTTTCTTGTACCTGTTTAAAGGTTAAATTATTTTAATATTTCATTAAAATAAGTATTTTCAGGCAAACATTTTCCTCAAAAATCTCATTTTTCATTGTTTGGAAACTACTTTACTAGTTCTGTCATGTTTCTATTCTCTGTGTAGAAAAGTTGTTTGAGTAAATTTCACTATTTTGCCTGTTGCTCGTGAAGTTTATTACAAGCAAGGTATTTTAACAATGAAATACATAGCTTTTTTATGCATTCACAAAGGGACACAGCTTAAAATTCTTTGCCATTCAAAGGTTGTAACAGAAAAAGGACCAGAATTCCTATTGATGATATCCCCTTAAGCATTATTTACTCCTATCTGTTGCTACTCTTCTGACTACTAGATGCTCCATGGCTACTGTGTATGTTTGTTCCTACTTCTCAATATTTTGGCTTTAAACCTTTTTTCTCTACAGAAGAATCTAGCCACAAAAGCATTAAAAAATACTGTGAAGCCTGGGTCTGTACCAATGCTTAAAGGAGGTTTTGCTGTCCTGATCTGAGTCTGGTCTCTGTCAGCAAGGTAACACAGTTATTGTTGTACCATTTCTAGAGACTGGGTAACAATTACACACAGCCTTCATCTACAGCCTCATTTTCAAATATCCACAAGATATTACAACAACAGTAGTTACCCAATACCAAAGCTATTCTGTCATCTAATGAAACTTACCACCGACAGCCTTTCCTTGTTTATAAACAGCCTGTACCTCACACTAAAAAAGTATTTCCTCTGCAAAGCTTTCATGGTCCTCTTACTTCTGTTATTGTCTGTGGAGGCCTGAGTAGAGATTTAACCTAGTCAGATAGTAAGAGCTGCATACAACAACTTTGAAATCCTATGACTTAAATTCCCTTAATTGCTTGAATCAATCACAGTAAGTTACAAAAAACTTCTCTATTTGTTCCTTCTTCCTTCCCCTATGCAGACACCACCTGGACCGAATCTTCACACCTCCTGTTTCAAATTGTTATTTCCTACCCAAAGTTAATTCAATATACATCTGAGCATCATCCCTTTTGTCTGACTCATGCCCTCCTCTTCCTCATCTGCCAGTTATTACCAGCTCCCATAAGCTCTGCTGTTCATGAACAATTAGTTCACCTTTTCTAGCTGCTAAACACATGCAGCAGGTTACTGCATTTATAGACTTTGCTTCCTCCCCCATTCATAAAGAGCTGCTGCATCTCCCATTGTGATGAGTGGTCCTGCTACTGGAGCACTAACAAGCTACAACTACAGATATGGTATCACTTTCTTCAGTAAGCCTCATGCCAGCTCATCACTGATTCCTCACACCCATCATTCACAATCCATCATCTTCCTTACCAGCAGTATTAAAAAACAGACGAGAGCAAATTGAACAGCCCACAAAAACTCAACCATCTCTCTTTGCAGAACAGGGGATGCCAAATAAAACTCAACAAGTTAGAGGAAAAGAAGTCATCACAAGTTATTGAAACTTTTAAAGTAATACTCTAAGAAAAGTCAGTAAACTGAAGGTGAAATATACACCATAAACTAAACCAGAGTTTATAACAATTGTCCAACTGACAACATGCACCATCCTAGAAGATTGCTACAGTCACCTTCACTAGAGCACCAGTCCATGAGACCAACTGGACCACAGCCGAAGCTGCTGAAGTCTCACCAGGAAATAACGCCTACCCAGCACCACCCAGATAAAAGTGGAAAGCTCTGCTGTCTTCAGCCACTACTTTCAGGGAGTTTCTCTCTTACAGATGTTCATCATATAGACTTCTGGGAACGTGGTAACTTTCTTAGTAAAAAACACCGGTTCCTGACCAGCTTTAAGATTTGCACTAAGAAAACTGTGTTACAATTCTGAGCACAGACTATTTCCTAAAATGACATAGGATGAACTTTTTATATCATGAGCTTTATTTATGCTCACCACCTGATTTTTAGCACCCACGACTGAGCATCCATTCATAAGCAGAAACAGCAAAAAATGATCGGTCCAGTGCCACTCAACTATACGGAAGAAATAAAGAAAATAGAACAAAACTAAAAATGTAACTCCTGCCG
>VXBB01003053.1:105480-116240 GCA_013399915.1 Illadopsis cleaveri | reverse complement strand
GCAGCTCAGGGACGGACACACCCAGCGGTTTGGGGTTCTCTGTCCTAAATCCCTGCCCTACCCAGGACCTTCAGGGGCTGGAGGCCAGGCTGGGTCTGAAATATTCCCTGGACATCCAGGATGGAATCCCACAGCCCAGTGAGGGCTCCTGACTGCCCAAGGAGCAGCCAGACCTCCCAGGAATGGCCCCGGAGAAGAGAATCTCCTCCAGGCTCACAGGAGGAATTCCTGCTTTCCCTCCAATCTCTCTGTGATCCATAAAGAAAATGCAATTCCCAAAGCACCCCTGGGAGCAGAGCCTGCAGGGAGGGGGTGACACAGCCCAGGAAGGGAGAGGAGGAGGAGGGAAGGAATTGCTCTGGATGGCCTTTACTGCCAACACTGAGAACTAAAGGACCTGCAAAGATCAGAGCCAGAGACACAAACAAATGAATAATAAATGGAGATTCTGAGGTGCCTCTGATGTGGAGGGAACACATGCATAGGCCACGGACACAGGGAGGAGGGGACAGGGGGCCAGAGTCCTGCAGAAATGGCTTTTCCCTGTAAAAGCAGCATGGGAGGCTGCAGCTGCTGCTCCCCTGCATCCACAACCCCAAAGAAAACATCTCCTGCAATAAAAATCAACCTCAGGGCTCTGAGTGCTCCTGGGTGTCCTGGGAGGCAGAGCAGGGGCGTTTCCTGCACCAGGATGGGGAGAAGCAGGCAAGGAAATTCCTGCAAAAAATAATTCCTCACATCAAATGGATTTGCTTTGTCTAGACATGGATCCATTTTGGAATTCCATTCTCCAGCTCTTCTGACAAAGGAGTTTGAACATCCCAAAAACTGTTCCACTGCTTTTTCCCAGCAGGCAGGTTCTCCATGGCTCATCCTGGAGCATTTCCAGCCTGGAATCAGGGGTGGAATTGGTCAGAGGAGGAGCCAATTTGTTGAGCCTGAGATTTTTAATTTCTCTAGAATCTCAGAATGGGTTGGGTTGGAAGGACCTTAAGGATGATCCAGGATGATCCAGAGGCAGGGACACCTCCGACTGTCCCAGGTGGCTCCAAACCCTGTCCATCCTGGCCTTGGACACTTCCAGGGACCCAGGGGCAGCCACAGCTGCCCTGGGAATTCTATTCCAGGACCTCCTCACCCTCCCAGGGAGAAATTCCTTCCCAATATCCCAACCAAGCCTTCCCTCTTTCACCTCAAGGCCATTCCCCTTTGTCCTTTGTCCCTCACATTTTTTCCTGCCATATTAAAGCCTGGCAAAAATGTGGAAATCTTTGGGGAAATTCCCACCCAGGACAGACAAAGCTCCAGGGACAGGAGTTGGACACATCCCTGGAATAGAGGTGGGGAATGAAATCAGTGGTGGAAAAAAATCAGGGAGATTTTGGCTTCTGGTAATTGGGGTGCAGGCAGAGCAAGGCCTGACTCCAGCAGGGAAGGGATCAGCCTCAGTTTCCTGCTGGAAGCTCAGGATGAGCTGCTGGTTCTCCCCTGCTCCTCTGATGGCTGAAGTCAGACTTTTAAAGCTCAAATTGAGAAGAAGAGGGAAAAGGAATATTTCCTTGGGAATTTCTGTCTATTATCCTTCACTCCCTGAGGGCTGAAAGGAGAAGGCACCACTTTATCACTGCAGCCCAAATCTCCCTTTATCCCTTCCCTCAGGCCTGGGAGTGAAGGGATTGCAGCAAGGGGGAGTTGGTTCTCCAGGGATCCCCCCAGGTGCACACTCAGCTCCGTCATCCCTAATCCATGATTTACCCATCAGTAAATGCAGAGCGTTTATGGGAAGGGTTTAGCTCAGGGCCTTGGCAGGAAATGGAATTTCTGGAGGTTGCTGAGGGGCAGCTGAACTCCCCCCATGCTCCAGGGCCCGACCCCATTCTATCTGGGAAGGGAGGCTGAGGAATCCCATCAGGAGAGGCTCTTCCTTGTGGGAGAAGTTGTTTGTCCCAGCATCAGGCAGGAGTTGCACCAGCAGCTCCTTCAGGGAGAGCTGAGCTCCTGGAAACAATGGAACGGCCTCCAAAGGGGCAGGAATGGGAATTTTCAGGGTGTATTTGGACACTACATTGCCCTGAGACAGAGAAGCTTTGGATCATTTAGGTGGGAAAAGACCTGGAAATTCAAGTCCAATACGTGGCTCTGAGCACCCCATGGAGACCTTCAGACACCACAGACCTCTCCACAGCCAGGGAAATGCCTGGAAAACGCTGCTGGATCCCACGGGGGTCCATCCCAAATGCTCCCACTGCTCCTGCCATGTGGAGGGAAACATGGAATCACACTGAGATGTCTCCATCCCACACCTTCTCTCTCCCAAAGGACAGGATTCCTTGCTGGTCACTCCGACCAAGGGGTGACGGTGGGGAATTCCAGGTTGGCCTCAGCAGGACAGAGCCTCTGGTCCCTGAGTTTCCAGGGATCAGGGACAGGCTGAGTGTCCCCACATGGAACAGTGGGAGAGGGAAAGGGAGAGGGGCAATAGAGGGAAAAGGGTCCTTGGAAAGCAGAAATGAGGTTGGTTTTGAAGAGCAGGAGTGAAACTGCCGTTTGTAAAGGGCAAAGCATCTCCAGGGAAAACTGGAGCTCACCCATAGCTGGGAGTTTGGGAGGAGCAGGGAATGAGAAGATTGTTTAATCAGGAGGTGAGGAATGCTCAGTTAGGGATAATCCCCCACCCCCCAAGCATCTGCAAATGATCCAGGTGTGGTGGAGTCAAACACCAGATCTCAGCACGGGCTTCAGGAGCCTTGTGGGGCCCTTCCAGCTCAGCCTCATCTAGGATTCTGGGATCATCCCACTGAGAACACCAGAAATCAGCTCCCTCTGCCCTGGGCAGCGGCCAAACATTACAGAACCACCCTTAGGTGGGAATAAATATGAGCAAACCTCCGATTCCTTTCCATTTCTGAGCCTTGAAGAAGCTTTGAGGTCACCTCTGCACAATGCTGAGGGTCAGGAGCTCAGGACAGAAGAAAAGGGAGAAGTAGGAGGTCCTCTCCCACCACAGCTCCAGCAGGCAGGGATGGATAGAGCTGACAGAATTCCAGAGATGGAATGACAGAAGTGTTTGGAGATGCCTCCTTTGCTGCTCCTCTGCAGCTCCTGGCCCTGGAGATGTCCACAACTGACTCAGCTTTCCTGCAATTCCTGCAGCAGCAGCAGGACCTGCTCCCCTAGCTGCACAATTCCTGCATTACTGGGAGACCCCCGGGCAGGGAGAGCTCCAGGGAGGCTGAAATCCCAGCCCTGCCCCTGCTCCTGTGGTCCCACAGCCTGAAGGGTACCAGGGGGGTCTCAGGGGTTTTCCAGGGTATCCCAGAGGTGTCTTCAGGTGTCCCAGAAGTTTCCCAGGGCTACCCAGAGGTATCCCAGAAGTGTCTAGGGGTGTCCCAGAGGTTTCCCAGGGGTGTCCCAGAGGTTTCCCAGGGGTATCCCCGAGGAGAAGGGTCCTGCCCTTCCCACTCTGCCCCCTCCTCTGCAGCTCCGTGTTATGGAATCCCATCCCACTCCCTGCTGATGGCTCCGGCAGCTTTGGGACTCTGGGAATGAATCCTAAACCTCACTCCCATTGCAGCAGCTCCTGGATTCCAGGGATGAATCCTAAAACCCACTCCCATTGCAGCAGCTCCTGGATTCCAGGGATGAATCCTAAACCCCTCTCCCATTCCAGCAGCTCCAGGATTCCAGGGATGAATCCTAAACCCCGCTCTCATTGCAGCAGCTCCAGGATTCCAGGGGTGAATTCTGCCTGCCCTCACCCCAGCTCTGGCCGTGTGGGCTGCACTCCACACTTCCAGCCCTGCGCTGATCTTTCCATCCCGGCTGCGTTCCCTGCAGAGCCGGGAGCAGGCAGGTCTTGGCTGCCCCACAGTGTGAGCTGAGATTGTGACATTTGGGGAGGGAACAGAAGGATTTCAATCCCCTCAGAGCTCCGAGGGGCCACAGAAAAAACGGGACAGGGAATTGCAGCTCCTGCTGCCCTGCTGCAGCTGTGGGGAACGCGAGAGTGGGACAGGGACTGTCCCAAGGGATGGCCTCGGGATGAGGGGAAGGGATTGGCCAGACCAGTCCGAACACACCAGGGCCTTGGGCAGAGCCTGCACACAGCGGGGACCGGGAGGGATGTGGGGTGGATATGGGATGGATATGGGATGGATGTGGGATGGGTATGGGATGGATAAGGGATGGATGTGGGATGGATATGGGATGGGTGCGGGATGGATATGGGATGGGTGCGGGATGGGTATGGGATGGATGTGGGATGGATGTGGGATGGGTATGGGATGGGTGTGGGATGGATGTGGGATGGATGTGGGATGGATATGGGATGAATTTGGGATGGATATGAGATGGATGTGGGATGGATGTTGGATGGATATGGGATGAGTATGGGATGGATGTGGGATGGATGTGGGATGGATGTGGGATGGATATGGGATGGATTTGGGATGGATGTGGGATGGATGTGGGATGGATTTGGGATGGATATGGGATGGATTTGGGATAGATAATGGGAAAGGTTCTTCCCCCAGAGGGTGCTGGGCACTGCCCAGGCTCCCCAGGGAATGGTCCCAGCCCGGGGCTGCCAGAGCTCCAGGAGTGTTTGGACAGCGCTGCCAGGGATGCCCAGGGTGGGACTGTTGGGGGGGTCTGTGCAGGGACAGAGGTTGGGATGGATGATCCCTGTGGGTCTGTTCCAGCTCAGGATATTCCCTGATTCTCTGAGGCAGGGGATGGTGACTTCCAGATGAGGCTCACGCTGACCAGCTCCAGTTTGTAACTCTCCCTGGATTCCCACCTGGAGCAGCATTCCTGTTCCCTGGCAGGGTCCAGCCAGGCAGGTTGTTTATCCCATCCTCTGGGCAGGCACAGCCCAGGTAGAACTCTGGAAATAATTAATTTTTTTGCCTCACTGACAATTTCAAACAAGCAAGCAAGCAAGCAAACGAGAAATTGTTTCAGGTCAACTTGAAATTCAAATCCTTGAATTTTATTTTTTTTCTCAATCAGAAAGTGCAAAACCCCCCACTCTGGGTTAAAGGGAGCATTTTATTTGTCCTACTCTGAAATATCCCATTTTCATGCCAAGTACTTTCTATAATCACAGTGTAACTACAGCTGGAGGCATTCTCTACCCAAAGAGTGATTTATTTGTTACATTTTTTCCCTGATGTTTTGTTTGTGTGTGCAAAGCTGGAATTCATGCAGGGAGAATTTGCTGCTGTTAAATCTCTAATTTTTTTTGAGACCAAAAGAATTGAGACAATGAAATTTGTTAAAATATTTCACTCGAGTGAAGCTCTGCAAGGAGCTTTTCTCTGCTGTTCCCAAATCCCCTTCACCCCTCACTCCTGGGCCTGTGCAGAGCCTGCCCTACCTGTGAGCACAGCAGTGACCCCTGCCCCGGGCAGGGTGCCAGGCCTGAGTTATTTGTGGATAAAGCAGGACAGAGTCATGGGAAACCTTCTCCTGCTGCAGGAAAGGCCTGAGAAAGCAATACTGAGATTTTGTGCCTCTTCAGTGTCACCAAAGGACTCCTGAAAGAGCTGGATTGGGAGACTTCCTCCAACAGTGATGGAAAAGTGGGTATAATTCCCAGATCCTTGTGATCTCTGTGACCTCTGTAACTCGGGTTTTGGGGGAGAAAGGGTTTTGTAGACATCGTCCTGATCTTCCCACTCATTCCCTACATTTATGGGGTGTGTTTTGTAGACCTTGTGCTGATTTTCCACTCATTCCCTGAATTTCTGATGCCCGGTAACCTGGGTGCTGCTGTTGAGGGCTTTGCAACGATCCCCTGGTGGATTTAGTCTCAAACCCCAGAGCCCAGATGAGCCGTGACTTCCTGAGGAGTGACATTCCCACATTCCCACATTCCACACCAGCCCTGGGTCCCCAGGCTCGATGTGACCCTCCCCACAGGGTCGAACAACAGGGATCGGAAGGAGCAGCGGACTCAGAGGGGAGAGAGCAATTCAGAGGGTGAAAATGAGCCAAACCCTCCTCCTTGTGGCATTCCAGAGCAGCCTGGGATGGGAGATCCCAGCAAAGCTTTGGAGATGTCTCATCCAACGCTCTTGAGCAGCGAAGTCACCACCTCCCCCCCAAATCCCTTTGATTCCCGTGCGGCGGCAGCCCCGCTAATTGCGCTGATTAATGAGTCTCTCACACAGCCCTAATTGCACGAGGAGAAGCTGAGAGTTCATTTTTACTTCCTGAGCTGCTTCCAAATGAGGCGGGCGCTGAGCAGCCCGGGCGGGGGTCATTTGCATGCCGTAATTAACGGTGCTTCACTCACGAGTGGTTCTTTCACTTCGCCACCAGAGCCTTTGGTTCTGCTCCAGCAGCTCCGATCCTGCATGTCCCCCCGGGGCTCAGCTGGGACGGGGAGAAGGCTCCGAGCTGCCCAGGACTCCCTGGAGCTGGAGCACGGCTCCGATCCCTGGGATTGCTCCCTGCCGGGGTGAGACCCTGCCCCACCCCGGGGCTGCCCTGGATCCCTGGAAGTGTCCCAGGCCGGGCTGGACACTGGGGCTTGGGGCAGCCTGGGACAGTGGGAGGTGTCCCAGGGGTGGCACTGGAGGGGCTTTAAGGTCCCTCCCAAGCCCAACCGTTCCATGATCCTTTAACAGACACATTTGGACACCAGCATTGTCCTGAGACAGAGAAGCTTTGGATCATTTGGATGAACGATCACCGTTCCAAGTGCTCAGAGGACGCTTAATTACATTTCCCAGCCCAGCCTAATGAAGTTTCCTCTCTCCTGACTGAGCAGAACCAGTGACGAGGAAAAGGGAAAAGCTGCTCAGGAACTCCAAGGTGAGCAAACACTTCAGGGATCCATTCCTGCCCAAACACTGGGAAAAGTTCCTTTTTTCCCCTCAGGGGTTGTGTTTGCCTTTGGATTTGGATGCTGGGACTCCTCCTGCCTCTTTCCCACAGGACTGGAAGGGAGGGGTTGTTCTGCAGCTGGGGTCAAACTGCTCAGCCCTTGCCGGGATTTTGGCACCAGGGATCCAAATGCAGCCCTGCAAGGGCCTTTTGTGGCTTCTGCCTCTCCCTCTGTCCCAAAATGGGATTCCTCCTCCTCCTCCCTAGCACGGATTACAAAGGATCAAACCTCTGCTTTATCCTTTCCAGACAGAGCTTGGCACTGCCATCCCAGGGGAGGCCTTTTTCGCTTTGTAGAGCTCGAGACAAAACTCCAACACCTTTGTATTTCAGCTGAAATTCTGTGTTTTGTTTGCTTTGTGGAAAGAACTCTCCGGATCAAATCCATCTCCATTCAGGAAGGACTTTGTAGCTCTGAAGAACAACAAATGCATCCTGCAGAGAGCATTTAGACCCTCAAAGCCCAGAGCCATCACTCACAGCTCCCGGGGACTGCCTGGCTCCATCCCAGCTTTCCCCAGCACCTTGGGGAAACTGAGTCCTGGATTCCTGGGGCGGGGGAGGGATTGATATTCCAGAGGAGAAGCAGCAATCGGGGGACACCAGTGGGATCCCACACTGCTCATACCTCAGCCCTCAGCACTTTTTGGAATGAATTCTGCTCATCTGCAGCATTCCAGGTTTGGATAGTCTGCCCTAAATCCAGGAAATGACATTTTTTGCAGCAGTTTTCATGGGAAAGCCCTGGTTTTTTTTCCTGGGTTTAGTGCCAGGTTTTCCCTTTAAAGCCTGCACAGCCTTTGCTGCAGTTGAAGGGGAGCAGCTCCAGGTGAGAGAATAAAACATGGAATTCTGCAGGAAAGACAGGGAATGTCTGAGGTGCTTCCCCTCACACACATAAAAGCCTTGGGAATGGAATCCAGGAATGAGCACAAAATCTGAGGGAAAATTCAGACTTTTTTACGTTACAAAGTCTTGGATGGTTCCTGGGAGACTGGGAGGTGTCCCTGCCCATGGCAGGGGTGGCACTGGCTCATCTTGAGGGCTCATCCAACCCAAACCATTCCATGATTCCAGGGTTCCATGCTCAGGAAAAATCCCAGCACTCACAGCCCCTCTGAGGCTCTTACAGAGCTCAGGACAAGGGATTCAGGACAAGCTTTAGGGACAAAATCTCTGTGTGTGGACAATGGTAACACATTTTTAGTATGCACATCAAGGAGGAAAACGATTTCATCACCATCATAACTGAGATTATTTTGCAATCAGCTGTCAGCTGTATTCCAGTGGTCTGTCCAGTGTCCAGTGGTTTATCCACTATCCAGTGCTCTGTTCACTGGAACCTGGGAAGAATTGGAGCTCTGTGATTTAAACCTGTTTTAGTCTCAGCTTTGCAGGTGCCTGATGGCCCCAGAGCAGCTCGGGATCAGCACCTGGGGTTGCTCAGAGCTGCAACCATGGCTGAAATCTCGTAAGAAGTTGTTGTGGGCTTGGAATTGGCAAAATTCCCATTTTGTGCCTGCTCCCAGCAAAGCTGCTGCAGGAGGAGGATCCTTTCTCAGCTTCAGCAGCAGCTGTGAACTCACATGGGTGACTCCAGCACAATTAGGCTCAGTTTTAATAACCACAGGTATTTTTCCAGCAGTTGGAGCCTGGTCATGGACCAAGATCCTGCTGTAAATGTTAATGAGGAAGTGCAGGGAAAAGCCAGGGAAGATAATCCTGTAATTAATCCCTGCTCCAATCAGGCCGTAACTCTGAGCTCAGGGATCAAACACTGCCTGAAATGGCTCTGGGGGCTTGGGGTTCTTTCCTTTCCATTGGATTTCTGGAGTGCTCAGATCAGAGGTGACAGCCCAGGGTGATCCCTGTAATCCATGGACTGAACATTCCCTGAGTTCAGCAATCCTGGCCCCTGGGGCAGCTCAGGGTGGGATCCTCCAGGATGGATCCCCAGGACAGCCCAGGGTTCTCCCCAGCTCCGTCCTGAGCTGTTCCCTGCAGGAGGAGCCTTGCTGGGAATCCAAGCTGCAAAATCCCGGGCTGGATCCAGGATCTCTGGGTGGATCAGCACAAGCTGAGGCCAGGCTGGCCAGGCTGGGGGCACCCTGGGACAATGGGAGGTGTCCTGGGTAGCACTGGGTGGCCTTTGAGGTCCCTTCCACCCAAACCAGTCTGGGATTCTGGGAAGAGCCTGGGATCCAGGTGCAGCTGTCCCTGGCACAGCCTGAATCAGCAAAGGACATTTATCCTGAGATCCAGTTCTGGGAGCAGTTAAACCCAGGCCCAGCCTGAAGCCCAGCTCTGTCAGGATGAAATGCTGGCATTCCCATTTCCCTTCCAGAAAACTCTTTCCTAAAAGAGAATTGGTACTTGACAAAATCATCCTTTCCTCCAGAAGTGGGAAATGGGAAGCTTTGGCAGCTTGAAGACTTATTCCCAAAAAGCTTCATTTCCAGCCATCCAAAAACTCAGCCCAGTTTCTACAAAACAGGAATTGCTGACAGAAAACATTGTTTTCTCCAGGAAATAAAGGATCTGCTAAATGTGGAGTAGGTTTTCCTGACAGTTCCCTGGATTGGATAGGCTGGCACGTCCCTGCATCCTGGGAAATGGGAAGCAAACCCACTGAGCCAAGAAACAGCAAAATCCTGAGAACTGCAGCGGGGGTTTTGCAGCTTCTGGCCAGCTAAAAGGGCTGCAAACAATGTCCCTGTTTGTCTCTGCTCACCCACTCCCACTTGGAGCTTGCCCTCCTCCACACTTCCTCCTCCTCCTGCCTTGGCTCCATCTGTCCCTGGGCTTCCCAGGAAACCCCCTCTGTCCTTCTTCCCAGCTCTGACTTCCCAACATCCTAGTCAAGATTCCTCTCAAAAATGACCCTCCCTCCTCTGCTGGAATTTGTGTCACTGGGACTGGGGTTGATGGGGGATGTCCCTTCCCTGATTTCTTCCTTGCTGCTTTGAAAAACATCAGGAAGGGACTGGGATGCAGGAAGAGCTGGATTTGTTTGTTTAGTTCTCCATGTGAGGGTTGATTTGGGGCTCAGTCCATGTCCAGCCTCAGGAACTGTTCCAGGCACCCTGCAAGGTTCAGGATTTAAAGGGAGTAGGGTGGTGAGGAGCTGGGATGGAATTCCCAGAGAAGCTGTGGCTGCCCCTGGAAGTGTCCCAGGCCAGGTTGGATGGGGCCTGGGATAGTGGAAGGTGTCCCTACCCATGGCAGGGGGTGGCACTGGATTTTTAAGGCCCCCTCCAACCCAAGCTATTCCATGATTCCCTAATTTTACGGTTTATGTTGCTGCTGATGTCCTTTTTTGAAAGCTGGAAAAGGTTCATCTAAAAACTCTGCAGGATCCTGAGGGCCCTGGGACTCAGGGCCCAAAGCCTGAGGAAAACTGTTGGAAACTCAGCCCTAAATTCCCTTCCACCTCTTCAGAGCTCCTCACACCTGGCAAAAATCTTCAGGAATAAAAGGCAGCCTGAAATGGTTGTAATTTCCAGCAGGGATTAGTGATGTTCCCCATCTGACCTCCTCCTCCTGAGACTCCAGGCATGTTCTGAGCCTGGTAATTCCCAAAGCCTCTTCCTGCTGCTCTGGGCAGCCAGGGGAGAGGAAAAGGAATCAAATTCCTGCCAGAGAAAAGTGATTTCTTCATACTCCCTCACTCTTTACCCTGACAGCAGCTTCAGCTTGCAAAATAAAAAATGGGTATGGAAACACCTTTAATGCATTATTGGAATGTAGCTCTTCTCTTCTGCTAAAAACCCGGAGATCAAATCCTGAGGGAGGCAGGAAGGATCTGGGGATGGAGTTCAGGGGTCCCTGCTGGATTTAAACAGCCAGGGGAAGAGCTTCATCCAGAAAAA
>VXBB01003053.1:95304-105449 GCA_013399915.1 Illadopsis cleaveri | reverse complement strand
AAAAAAAAAAAAAAGATGGAGACACTTCTCCAGCTGCCTGAACTTGCAGCCATTGTGGGAAAAGGAACATTTTGAGGTTGGTGCTGTTGTTACCAAGCCTGGAATCCACAGTGGGACTCCAAATCCATGCCTGAGGATTGAACCGTGGCATTCCCAGCACAAACCCCAGCCCCAGAGTCCATTCCTGCTTTGAGACTTCCTCTCCAAACCATGTGCAGGACGTGAGGATATCATTTAGCAAACCCAAGTTACCCAAAGTCAAAAGTTGTGCATTTGGTACATCAGCATTTCCTGATGGAGAAGGAATTGTCTGAATCACCCAGGCCAGGGCAGCAATCTCTAGGACCACATTCCTGGCCTTGGAATTGGCTCCTCAGCACCTCAAGCAATGGAGTTGCAGTTTCCTGGGAGAAATCAATTTTGGGAAGCACAGCTCACTGGCAGCAATCCTTCCTGGCCTTGGTGTCACTCCTTTCCCAGATTATTGCATTATCCCCGGATGGAGCCCGAGACCAGCTCCCCTTCACACTGCACACACTTTTCACACCCACTGATAAATCCCTGTTGGAAGTTGGTCCCTCCTGGATGTGGCCCTGGAGGCCCAGGCTCCGTTTCTCTGGGTTTGCTTTGGTGACTCAAACACTGCCTGTGGTTTTCATAGCTGGAAGGTGGAGCCTCCCTGATCCTGCAAACAGCATTTCCAAGGAACAGCATGGAGCTTCATTCCAAAGATTTTGCTGCCCTGGCTGGATGTCATTGGAAGCTAAAGAGCAGGGAGTGCTTTGGTTTTGTTTGGTTTGGCTTGGCTTGGCTTGGCTTGGTGTGGCATGGTTTGGTTTGGTTTGGCTTGGCTTGGCTTGGTTTGGTTTGGCTTGGCTTGGTTTGGTCTGGTTTGGTGTGGCTTGGTTTGGTTTGGTTTGGTGTGGCTTGNATGCATTCCTGCTTCTGCAACCATCTTTAAAATCTCCTGTCTTCCCAAAATAAACAGCTGGAGCTGTCATTGTGTCTGCTGTCATTTGGAAATAATGGAAAATAGATTTCCATGCAAAGATATTCCCACTTAAAGCACAGAGTCAGTAATTACTACAGCTCCAGGTTTTTTAGGGCTGCAAATCTGTCCCAGCTCGGAGCTGTTACCACTGGAACCCTGAGCAGTGCTGGGAAGGCCCTGAGGGATCCCAGTCTGTTGTGCACATTCCAAGATATTTTTGTAGGAGCAGATTGTGGGTTTGTTTATTTGGAGCTCTTTCTCCCTGCATATGTTTGACTATTTTGGGTTGAGGAGAAATTGCAGCCTCGAGACTTGGCTGCTGCATCCTGGTTACCTGAACTGAGTGTGAGTTCCAGAACCTTGGAATTGTTCAGGATGGAAAAGAGCTCCAGGATCACGGAGTTCAACATTCCCCAGCACTGCCAAGGCCACACTGACCCCAAGTGCCACATCCACAGGGCTTTAAATCCCTGCAGGGATGGGGACTCCACCACTGCCCTGGGCAAAGCCCTTTCCAGGAGGAAATTTTCCCTAATATCCAATCCAAATCTTCCCTGGCCCAGCCTGAGGCCGTTCCCTCTCCTCCTGTCCCTGTTCCCTGGGAGCAGAGCCCGACCCCCCCGGCTGTCCCCTCCTGGCAGGGAGTTGTGCAGAGCCACAAGGTCCCCCCTGAGCCTCCTTTTCTCCAGGCTGAGCCCCTTTCCCTGCTTCCTCAGCTGCTCCTGGGGCTCCAGCCCATTCCAGGAGCATCAGGAAACAGGAGTTGATCTGATTTTGTGGGAGAAGGGGCAGCATCACATTTTAGAGGAACAGGAGCTGGGAGGGACCTTCAGCATCCCCAGCTCAGATTTCTTCATTCAAGCATAGGAACAACAGAGATTTATGCTGGAAAGTTCCTCAGCCACAAACACCTCTGAGTGTTTTATAACAAACCTAAAGACTTTGGAGAAAGAGCAAATCCAGAGGTATAAAATCCCACTGTAGAGAAGAGATAAACTCAGAGAATCCTGGAATGCTTTGGGTGGGAAGGACCTTAAAGCCCATCCATTCCCACTCCTGCCATGAGCAGGGACACCTTCCACTGTTCCAGGCTGCGCCAAGCTCCATCCAGCCTGGCCTTGGACACTGCCAGGGCTCCAGGGGCAGCCACAGCTGCTCTGGGCACCCTGTGCCAGGGCCTGCCCACCCTCCCAGGGAACAATTCCTGCCCAATCTCCCATCCATCCCTGCCCTGGGCAGTGGGAAGCCATTCCCTGTGTCCTGTCCCTCCATTCCTTGTCCCCAGTCCCTCTCCAGCTCTCCTGGAGATCCTTTAGGCCCTGGAAGGGCTCCGGGCTCTCCCTGGATCTTTCCCAGCTGAACACCTCCAGCTGTCCCATTCCTGACTTCTACTGCATTTGAAGGAAGTCAGTCACTAATGAATGAGGTGCTAATTAGAAGGTTTTTCCTAGCCAGTTCAGGAATTAATGGCAGGAATGTTTCCTGTCCTTGGGGGTGACTCTTGTTCCACAGGATCCCAGCAAGGAAAGGTTCCTGTGGCTGGAGGAATCCTGTGGGTGAACCCCTCATCGTGAGCCCCAAGGGACATCATTGGGGATTGGGAAAGCCTTGGAAAACTCCTTCTCAGGCCCAGGAGGGAGCAGTGCTGGGGCAGGTCAGGATGGGAAGGTTTGGAAAGCCTGGGTTTGTTAGGGAAGGACTCGAATATTGGTGACCTTGGCTCAGGACACGCCTCCTCCTGTCAGGAATTGCTCCAGAGTCATTTGGGACTCCCATAAATCTCTCACACAGCAGGAGGAGCCTCATCCTGATCCACCTGGCTGGGATCAGAGAGAATTCCATGGAAGGAAATGGAACAACTCCAGTACCAAAGGGACTCCCTGGAACAGAAATTCGCAATAAACCAAGGAATTGTTTTATAGAAGGATGGAAGACAACGAAATAAAGGAAGGAAACAAATGTAAAAATAAACCTAGGATGTCTCCAGAATTTTGCCAAAGAAATCCTGATGAAATCCTGGTGAAATCGGTGGCTGGGGATGTATCCAACCCCAGATTGCCTCTGTTCACAGTGTCCCCTGGAATGCGGAGTGTTGGAAAAGTCTTTGCTCCCACAGCACTTGCAAAGGCTCCTTTGGACGTGGGGAAGGGATTTACAGCAACCAGAACCTGCCCAGCACAGGAGAAGGATCATTCCCAGCCCATCCCAAATGTCTGGGGATGTTCCACGGATGTGCCTAATTAGCACTGCAAAAAGGAGATTTCTTTTAATGAGGATTCATTTCTTCTCTCCTGCTCCTTTGCACAAGGTCAGGGAGACTTTCATGTCAGGGCTGCTCCAGCCCAGGGAAGCTGTGGCTGCCTGGGAAAATACCAGAAGAGCTTCCTTGGAAAAGGCTTCAGAGAGATTCCTGGGGCTTAGAACGGCGTTCCAGGAGTTATTCCTGAAGGTTTCAGATGGAGCTGTCACTGAGGTGCACAGAGAGGAATTATTAAATCAACTTTTCTTTTCTTAATCTGCATTTGGGACTAATCCTGATCCCCCATCCTGCAGTGTCACCACCTCTTCTTTTCCTCTGCACCAAGGGAGGGATCAAACCCCTCCCAGAAGTTTTCCAGCTTCCAAAACTGGGGATTTTTAGCTGCAGAAATTTCTCTTTCTCATGTTTTAATCTCACATCCAGGGCGAGTTTAAAGAGTCTGTTCAAGGGAGGTTTTTTTTGGATGAAGAATTTTTGTTTTTCCCAGGGAACTGTTACTTTGAAAGGGAAATGTCCACAAAGAGATTTCTGCTTTTCTCCATTTCAGTTCATTTTTAGGACCGATTTTTCCACCACAAATGTAAATTCACAGCCAGAGAGCATTTCCCCTCTGGTCTGTTTTACACCTGTCTGGAAAAATGATCACGGAATCATGGAATGGTCTGGGTTAGAAGGGACCTTAAAGCCCCCCCAGTGCCACCCCTGCCATGGGCAGGGACACCTTCCACTGTCCCAGGCTGCTCCAAGCCCCAATCTNTTTGGGGCCTCCTCTGGACTCATCCTAACAGCTCGACATCCTTCTGGACCATGGAAATGTCACATCAAGGACTTGCAGTGATGTCCCTCATGACAGTGACCCCGTTCCTGACTTCTTCCCCCAACAAAACAAACTCAAATAAGGAATCAAAGCCCTGCCTGGCAGCTCAGGGTGTTCAGGGAATGGGATCTGTCCCCAAGGCTCCTCTGGGACACAGATTCCTGCTGCAGGAACAGCCAGGACTGAGGCAGGAATGTGTGAACAGCTCCTCACATGCCCGCTTGGAAGGGAAGGGATTTGCTGCTCAGGAAGGATTAATTTTATGAGTCATCCAAAGCTCAATTGAGATGCAGGGAGAAGGATTTTGGAGAGAACATTGCAGGGAAGGAGATTAGAAATGAGGGAATCTATCCCAAACTCCCCCAAAGGTAGGGAGCACATCCTTAATTCTTATTTAATGGCCCCATTCCTGGTGTCAATGGCTCAGTTAGGGATTAACTGGAGGCCTTGTCCATCTGCACATGGAAAAGAGGCTGGGAAAGCTCCACAGGGAAGTCACAGGGACAGAAATAAACAAACAATGGCTGCTTTCCTTGCACCTGCAGCAATCGGGCAAAACGCAAATCCTGGCCTACTTTCTGGGAAACTCGGCAGGTAACCAATCCCTCCCTCTGGCAAACAATCCATCCAGGCTGCTGGGAGAGGGGAAAACATCCTGCAGTGGAAGTGCTGCTTTCTCCAGAGCCTGGAAAGGCTCAGCCGTCCAGAAAACTGCCCCACATGTCACAGGGGCCAGAATCCCAATAAATGCTGCCATTTCTGAACTCCAATGCTCTTTGAAGTGTGAAAT
This sequence comes from Illadopsis cleaveri, assembly GCA_013399915.1. NCBI lineage: Eukaryota > Metazoa > Chordata > Aves > Passeriformes > Timaliidae > Illadopsis > Illadopsis cleaveri. The sequence goes on along the minus strand of VXBB01003053.1, from coordinate 100,591 downwards.
TCCCTGACAAACAGAGCTCAGGGTCTCTGAGATGAACTCCAGAGCTGCTGGACTGAAGCTTTGCCAGGGCAGCTCCTGGGGAGGACATTCCATCCCCTTGGCCTGGGCTTGGCTCTCCCTGGGCCTCCCTGGACCAGGCAAAAAGGGGATCTGAGGCCCCAGGCAGGAGGAGAGGCACAAAGGGAGGGATTTATCCATGGGAAATGAATTCCTCACAGTGGATCTTTGGTTTTCCATGGATTTAGTCCTTCCTGAGGGTGTTCCAAACATGTTCTGATTGAGGCTGTTCCCACAAAGCTGGAATTGGCCTTGGTGAACAATCCCAGCCTCATCCCAGGGGCTGAGATTCCCAAAGGGTGCTCGAGCACATCCCCACCCCACCCTCAGTGGATTTGTACAAAATTCCCATTCAGGCAAACCCAAACCCAACAGAAATATCCAACTCTGCCACTTCCTCCTGCCCTCATTAAGCCAAATCATTTATTATGTGTAATCACCACGGACAAGCAGGAGTCACTGAATCCCAACAATCCTCAAGCCTGCCAGAAGTTCAAAAGTTGAAAATCCTAAGCAAGAATTAAATGACTATAAAATGTGTGTTCCCCTCCCCAGGTCTGGCTCTGTTTCACTGGGACAGATTCACTAAAAGCTCCCTAAATTTGGCACAACATTTTTAATCAACATTTTTAATAACCATTTCCAATAAACATTTCCAATAACCATTTCCTCTCCCCAGTGTGGGGCAGAGCTGGGGCCCTGGATGAGGCAGAAATGCTGAAGTGCTCACAGATCCCACTCCTCAGGTGAGCCCTGAGCAGCTCAGATCAGCCTGAAACACTGATGGAAAAATGAGCCAGGGGAAGAGCTGGAAACTACAGTGATATTCCCCAAATCCACTCCATCTCAATGAACCCCACAGATTTAATGCCATTGAATAAATTCCAGTTGTGGTTGTGTCTTTGAGGGCTCAGTGCTGGGTCTGTGACCTGTCCCAGGTGTTTGTGTGAAGCTCTGGGAAATATTTGTGTTGTATCCTGATTTTTACAGCACCTGAAGATTTGAAGTCCATCATATCCTGCTCCCAGGGCAGCTCCCTCACCATTATGGGCTTGGGCAGTTGGGATCTGGGCTCAGGGAACCCCCTGGAAGGAATTCCCACAGTCCCAGGGGCCTCCTGGTCATTCCCACTGACTTCTAATCCCTCTTTAACTTCAAGATGTGGGGGGAAAAAAAAAATTCACAATCTCCTCCTGTTTTATTTATTTGAGAACACAAAATCCCCCCATGCCACTCAGAAGAATTGTTTCATTCCAGGGAAATGCAGCTCTTCATTCAGCCTGAAATGACTTTTGATTTTTCTTTCCCATCCAGAAGAGGCAGTGAACCAAAAAATTGGTTCTTCCTGCCCTCTCCTTGTTCCCCTTCTCCCAAGGCAGAGGATCCTGTTGTAATTCCAGCTGAGGAAACACAGCCCTGGGCTCTTTCTCCTGCTTTTCCTCATGCCTAGACCTCACCCCAAGAGCCCCTTCCATCAATCCCTGCTGTGGGATCCAACCTCCCTTCAGTGACACCTCTGCCTGGTGTTTCCTTTTCCTGGGGTGGGGCAGCAGGAGGAGCCCCAGGAGCTGCTCGGGATGCTCCTTCCCTTTGGCACTGCAGGAATCCCTGGAGGCTGAGCCCTGCCTGGAGGCTGAGCCCTGTCCAGAGGCCTTTGCTCATCTCCAAGGGCAAAACTCCATCAGCTGAGGGCTGGGATAGAGCCTGGAAGTGGGAATAGGGCAGAGCCCTGGAAATCAGAAATGGGACAGAGCTCAGGAATGGGACAGAGCTCTGGGATTCAGAACTTAGACAGAGCTCTGGGAATCAGGAATGGGACAGAGCTCTGGGAATCAGGAATGGGACAGAGCTCTGGGAATCAGGACTGGGACAGAGCTCTGGGATTCAGAACTTGGACAGAGCTCTGGGATTCAGGACTGGGACAGAGCTCTGGGATTCAGAACTTGGACAGAGCTCTGGGAATCAGGAATGGGACAGAGCTCAGGAATCAGGGCTGTCCCCTCTCTCCCTTGGATCAGATGTCATGGGGATCTCACTGGGATTTCTGCCATGATCCAACTCCCAGTGGTTTGAGTCACTGGCCCCTGACCTGCCCTTCCTTCCCAGACCTTTTTCTTCCTGGGAGCAGCTCTCAGATCCCAAATCCTCCAAAATCAGCTCTCAAATCCTCAGGAACTGAAAGCCGAAACTTTTTCCAATCTTTGGGATAACTGGTGTCACTTTCCCTGAGAAGAAATCAAAGTAACGAGCCCATGGCTTCCAAATAGAACTTTTTTGTTTTGCAAAACTTATGGAAATTAACTTTTCCATCCAGGCCAATCTCATTTGGATTAAAACTGGGCAAGATTTTGTCCCCTCAGTCCCATGAAAAGCTGTGTCAGTGGTCACTGGATTTAAACCAACTCATCTCCCTGTGCCCGCCTGATCCCTTTCCCATCTGATGTCTCCAAGAATGGGAGAGTCTAACTCTGGGATTAATGCAGAGACCTCAAGAAGTCCCTGATGGGAAAAGTTAATGTAAAATATGGCACCATGGAATGGTTTGGGCTGAAGGGACCTTAAAGCCCATCCAGTGCCACCTTCCACTGTCCCAGGGTGCTCCTGGCCCTGTCCAGCCTGACTGTCCCCAGAGTCATCTCAGGGTGGGATTTTGGGAAACAAACCCCAATGGATCAGGAGATCTTTGTGAATTCCCTCCAAACCACTCCAAAACCAGTTTAAGGGAATTTTGCTGCCCCTTCCACCTCCAGCTTTTCTCACAACTCCATTTGATTGCTGCTGTGCAAGTGAAGAGAATTCCCTCAAAACCCTGGGTTTAACTCAAGGTTAGGGAATATTTTCTGAATATTCCACTGAGGCCCAAAGCTGGTGCCCTTTTGTGGATATTGAAAAGCCAGAGTCACTCCTAGGTCCCCAGAACAGCCTTCCAAAGAATGGAATTTTGGGAATTTTTCCCCCTATTGAGCTAACCAAGGTCTGAATATGCAGATGAAGATTCCTGCAAAAGCTGAGGAACTGAAAGGAGCAATTCAGGGAAGATTTATGAACCCTCTCCAAAGCCATCAGCAATGATTTACTAAACAAAACTGGGGCTGGCTTCCTCATGGATGTAACTCCAAGCACGGAATGGGCCTCGTGCTCCATATTTCATCACTGGGACATAAAACGCATTTGCTGCAATAAAGAGAAGATATAAATGTTAAATAAATTCCCTTTTCCCCACGTGAGGGTTGTGTTTGAGGATTCTGCTGGGAGGTGATGGATGCAGCTGGGCTGGCAGCTCTGCTCACACCTGCTCAGGGCTGGGCAAATTTGCTTTCCAGGAGGCTGGGCCTGAGCAAATTTACCTTGGAGTCCATTAAAACAGAGTGGGAATTTGGGTTTGAAGCTTTTGGCAATTTCAGAGCTTTTGGAGAGAAGGATTGTGGAATCTGATTGGGCAGAGCTCCTGACCCACTGGAAGGGGGAAGGTGGGAAAGGGTTTTATCCTGGTGCTGAGTTTGGAGAGCTGGACCTGCAACTTTGGGTCTGGTGGGAGCAGCGTTTTTCTGGGGAAAAATAAAAAAAAATCCTATAAAAATGATGGAAACGTGTCTGTCTCCCCTGTCCACACAACCTCTCAGGCACTGCACACATTGACAGAATCCAGGGATCCCTGAGGTTGGAAAATCCCTCCAGGTTCATCAGCCTGTGCCTGATGCCCACCTTGTCCCCAGCCCAGAGCTCTGAGTGCCACGTCCAGGCCTTCCTTGGACATCTCCAGGGACGGGCACTCCAAACCTCCCTGGGCAGCCCCTGCCAAGGCCAGAGCACCCTTTCCATGGGGAAATTCCTGCTGCTGTCCACCCTGAGCCTGCCCTGGCCCAGCCTGAGGCTGTTCCCTCTCCTCCTGTCCCTGTTCCCTGGGAGCAGACCCCGACCCTCCCAGCTCCACATTCCCATCAGGAATTCAGCCCCTCCTGAAGCTCAGACTTGACTAAGGCTGAGCTGTTGCCATCACACTGGTGCTGAAAATCTGCATTTTGGCCATTCTGCCACTGCCCCATGAAGGGATTTTCACAATATCCAACCTAAACCTCCCCTGGTGCAACCTAAGGACATTTCCTCTAACCCTAAACATTCACAAGCCCCTCCTGCCAGGTCACAGTGGCTTCTTCCTTGCCAGGGAAGGAACTGGTGTCCTTGGATTTGTCCTCATCCTGTTCCCAGCCTATCCCAGAGCTGTTCCTGCCACCCAGGCTGTCCAACTCCCATCTCCTCCAAGTCCATGCAGGAATTCACAGCATGTCAGGCTTTGGAGCCTCCCCTGTGTGATCACTCATGGCAAAAAACCCTCAACGAAAGTTTAATTTTAGCCCATGGACACCAAAAAAAATCTCAGTGGGTGAGAGACAAAGGAAAAACAAGAGAGAAAAACCAAAGGTCGGCGTTCCCTGCAAAAATCCCTCAGGTGACACCAGCACTGGCTCTGAAGAGACACCCAGGGGGCTGCAGGGAGCGGGGAAAGATCCCTGTGCAAAGAGGGATCTCCTGGAATAAATCATGAATTTCCATCTTTTCCTGGTCTCCTGGAATAAATCATGGATTTCCATCTTTCCTTGTGATGGAGTTGCAGGTGCCAACAGGCTCTGGAGCCCTGCTCTGCTCACAGCCCCACGCAGGGGTTTGGGGGGATCTGGGGGCTCCCAGAGCTGGGAGAAGTCACAGATCCCCCCTGTTCCCTGCTGGCTCTGCCCTAAAGACCCTCGTTATCCTTCCCACAGGACAAGGAAAGGGGTCACACCGATGGCTGTGTAGCTGGGGGAGGTTTGGAGGTGGAGGAATGATAAATATCCCTCAGGTCCCAGGTCAGTGTGGAGCCGGTGACACTGGGATGGAATTCCGGGGCTTTGGAGCACAGAGAGCTCCAGAGGGAGCCTCACATCCCGGTGCTCCCCTGGCTCTGGATCCTCTCCTGGGGCCAGGCAGGGCGGCTCCCCCTCCTCTCCTCTCTCCCCTCTCCTTGGGTAGGGTAGGGCAGGGCAGCTCCCCTGGCTCTGGATCCTCTCATGGGGTCGGTCAAGGCGGCTTCCCCTCCTCTCCGTTCTCCTCGGGTCGGGCACGGCAGCTCAGCTCCCCCTCCTCTCCCCTCTCCCGGCTCCTGGCGTCGGGCAGGGGAGCTCCTCTGGCTCTGGATCCTCTCCTGGGGTCGGGGAGGGGAGCTCCTCTGGCTCTGGATCCTCTCCTGGGG
>VXBB01003053.1:69033-95265 GCA_013399915.1 Illadopsis cleaveri | reverse complement strand
CCCCTCCTCTCCCTCTCCCTCTCCCCGCCGCAGCCGCAGGCCCGGGTCCCTCACAGAACCTCGCCCAGGGCTCTCCCTGCACACAGACTCCCTGGAAAAGCAGCTGGGATTGGGAACACATGGGCTGAGTCAGTCCTTGCTTGGACTCCCAAAGTCCGGTTTAGTGCCAAATCTCCCGGTGAAGGATAAATCCTCCCCGGGCCTGGCTCAGCCAAGCCCTGACTAAACCCGAGCCAGGCCTGAGAGAGGCCCCGCACCCCTCAAGGTCAGAGCTCCTTCCCTGCAGCCTGGCTGCTTTTATTGCCTCTTGTAACCCCATTAAATGTACCAGGGAGGCTTTTACCCAGGAACTGGCAGCGTTTGAAGCCCAGTCTTTTGCTATTCCTGCAGCTCCAATGATTTCTTTGGAGTCAGCTCCAAGCAGGAGAAGGGGAAGCTGCTCCTCTTCCCAACAAAGCCAAGCCCAGAGCCGTCATGGTGCAAATCCAAGGGGAAAGGAGGGATTTAGGTGAGTAAAAAAGGACAAGCTTGGAAGAAGAGTCAGAATATTGGGAAAGAGCTTCTTGCCTTGGCAGCAGGAACCTCTGGAATACTGGGGGGCCAGGAAATGGCGAGGGATGAGGCTGGGGGTTCAGGGGCTTCAGGGGCTGCTCCTGGCTTGGAGAGGAGGAGGAGGAGGAGGTGGGGATGTGACACCTGAGTGACAGCGCCAAGGTGGCTGTGGGGCACCCAGAGCGTGCAGGAATTCATATCCCAACGGAAATGAGATGGGGCTTGGGTGCTACAGCTGCAAAATCAGATTATTATGTCCACAGATCAGCTCAAAACTTTGGGGAAATGTTTCTCCCTCTTCTCTCCAAGCCTCCAAACACAAAGAAATCCCAGGATGCAGCTGAAAATAAATTTCTCTGCACTTCAGATAATCAGGTTTACAGTGCAGGGCTCTGCAATGGGTGGATTTTGGAACCTGGATTTGGGGATTTTCTGGACCTGCAGAGCCTATGGAAGGTTTGCAGTGAAACCCCTGCTGAGGCACAGCAGTTTTTAGGAGCATTTTCCAGGAAAGGAGCAGGCAGCTGCCCCAGGGCTGTGCCCCGGGGTGCAGAGAGAATGGAAAGCAGGAGGCAGAGGCTGGAGAAGAGATTTGCTTCCCTCCCTGTACCCAAGCACGATGGGGCACAGCCCCTTCAGCTGCACCAGAGATGAAAGGAGTGACATTTGCACCCCCCTGGTTCTGTCTGGGGCTCCTTTTATGCCTTTGCATCCTTTGGAGGGGAACATTTCCCTTCCCAGCCTTCCAACCCTGGCTTTCAAAGCCATTCTAGCTCCACAAGGCTTTGAAAATCCAGCCCAAAGCCTCCAGTCAGGGGCTGCTGGAGGCAAGAGAGGAAAAGATGGAAAAAACCAGGGGATGGGAAAAGGTGCCTCGTGTTTGCTGTGGTCTCCAGAGCAAAGCCAGGGCCGTGTCTTGGAGCAGAAGTGTGGACAAAGGTGCGCAGGGAGGACAGGGGAAGGTTCTGGATCTGCTGGGGCTGGCAGGGTGCCCCAGCCCGGCTCTGCCATGTGGGGCAGGATCTGATCCAATTGGAACTCATTCCCTGCAGCCTCGGATGGATGGCTGGGAGTGAAACCCCTGCTCCTGCAAGGAGTTGTGGCATTTGTGCCAGGGCTGCCAACGGCAGGAATCCCTGGGCAGCAGCTGCATCCTCCCTTTCCCAGCTCCAGGGATTTTCCATCCCACTGCAGCCGAGCTCCCCCGGCTCCCCTTGCAAAGGGAACTCAGGGAAGGGGAACAAATCCAGTTCTGTGCCCTCACCCAGGAGTCAGAGCTGCTCCACCTAGAACAAAAAGAATCGTCAGAGCCTGGTTTTACATCCTGAGATGCTACAGGGCTTCACCTCCTCCTGCCCTGCTGCTGCCAAGGTTTCTTGGGGCAGGAATGCTGTGGGAGAAGTTCCAGTGCAACATCAAACAATCCATCCTGGGCCAGAAACCCAGCTGGGATCCCAGGGCAGCTTCTTCCTCAGGATCTGCCCAAAAAAAGGGCTGGGAATGCTGGGGATGTTCATCTGGAGAGGAGAAGGATCCAGGGCGAGCTCAGAACCCTTCCAGTGCCTAAAGGGGCTCCAGGAGAGCTGGAGAGGGACTGGGGACAAGGGATGGAGGAACAGGACACAGGGAATGGCTTCCACTGCCAGAGGGCAGGGCTGGATGGGATATTGGGCAGGAATTGTTCCCTGGGAGGGTGGGCAGGCCCTGGCACAGGGTGCCCAGAGCAGCTGTGGCTGCCCCTGGATCCCTGGCAGTGTCCAAGGCCAGGTTGGACAGGGCTTGGAGCGGCCTGGGACAGTGGGAGGTGTCCCTGCCATGGCACAGGGGTGGGCTGTAAGATCCTTAAATTCCATAAATCCCCAATTCCATGATCTAAAACCCCCTGCAGGGGATTTAAACCCAACTTCCAGTCAATACCCAGTGAGCTGGAGATGCCTGAGCCCAGCAGAACAATCCAGGGGTTGCATCCCCAGGGCCTGGAGCCTCTGTGGGCTCCATTTGGCAGCAGATATTCCAATGAGGAGGAACATCAGGAATATCTGGATGCAGTTAAAGTGTTTTAGCAGGTTTCCCCCAAACACAGATTTGCCCAAGGCTGACAGATTTCCCCTTGTCAGACACAGGGATAACAAGGAACCCTGAGGGAGAGGAGCCTCCAGCCCAGGACTGCAGCCAGGGCTCTCCTGGGCTCACCCCAGGAGATCTCCAGTGTAATTCTCCTTTTTCCAGGCCTGCTGATTGCGTTTCTGTCTTACAGTGAAACGGAAAATGTGGTTTTGCTTTTCTTTTTTCCTATGAAAAAAAGAGAATTTCTGCATCTCTGTCTAATCTGCCACATTTTCTGCAGCACAGCCCTTCCCAGGAACCTCTCAAGCAGAAATTCGTGGCCAGCAGAGCCCTGGGAGCACCAATCCAGGGCTCATCCCCACTCCCTCTCCTCTCCTGGCTGGGAGTCACTCAGACACATTTTTATTGTGATTCCTTTAATCTTGCTTTCAGCCAAAGCAGATGAGAACCCTTCCCCAGAGGCTCTGGCAGGGCTACAAATGGGAACTGCAGCCTGGGGACTCCCAGGAACTCCTGCAGCTCCCAGCAGTGGTTCCCATCTGCAGCTCAGGTTTTGGGATGATGCCTGCACTGGGCACTTGTGTTTGATGGCCACAATCTCCTCCTGTTTTGCTTTTTTGTTTATTTTGTGGTTTCCAGCTCCAAGACCTGGGGGCTGTTTGTTGTTTGTTTGTGCCAGGGGGGGTGTTTGGGGTGGGTTTTTTACCCTCCTCCACTCTGGGATTTGGTGTTTTCCCCAATGAGGTGCCTCTTTTCCATAAAAAGAGCTGTTCCCAGCACTCTGGATTTATTTATTCTGAATCCTTTGAGTCAATACTCCAATACAGCTGGTGCACCAGGTCATCCTTAATATTTTTCACCTTTTCTTGCAGAGGGAGAATGAAACAGCAATCAAATATTTATTTTAGATCCCAGCAGTCTCAGCTTTACCAGGGGCTTTCAGAGCCTTTCCAAATAAACTCACAGATATTTTGTTGAATGTTTTTCCCCTTCTTACTTGGAAAAACACAGGCATCTGCAGCCCTTTCACTGGGGCACTTCCTAAGCTGTTCCTGCCTGTTTTCTTTGGGTATTTTCTCTCTCTGGAAAGTCTGGGAGCGCTGAGGGCATTTAAAGCCTCCCTCTCTCCCTGCCCCTCCCACTCCTTCTGCTCCCATCCCACCTTCCCACAAACCACACAAGAAGTGCTGAGCGGCTCTGGGCCACTAAACTCTGATCCTGTGGCAGTGCTGGGGGAATTCAGGGGTTTAATCACCATTCCAGCCTGGAATTTGTGGATAATTGATGGGAATCTACAGCTCGGTGTTGATAGCATGGAGATAAAGCAGTGACCAGGCAGGGGGAGCCTCTCCCCTCCCCCGCTCCCCTGGCCAGGCTCTGCAGGATTTAATGATGCTCATAAAAACACAACTTTTCCCAAATCCTGCTGCCCTTCCTCGCCCCAGCACAGTCCTGATCCAACACCTGCCTGCCAGGTTGGGACTGCTCGGAGTCAGGATTTGGGGGTGGAGGTGTGGGGGGCTCAGTGAAATTCAGCCTCTCAAATAAATGCAGAAGTGCAGCTGGGAAATGCGGGGGGTCGATCCCTGCTGGACCAGGCTGTTCCCTGGGCATGTCCAGCTCTATCTCATGGAAACAGGGAATATCCTGAGCCGGAAGAGCCCCACCAGGGCATCCTCAGGAATCACATCCCTGTGTTCCCAGTCCTAATTCTGAGCTTCCTTCAGCCCTTTTTTGGCAGGAAAACCAAGCAGGAGGGACAGAGCCCTTTCTGCTATGAATTTCTGCAGAACCCAGTCCAGGATCATGCCCTGCTCAGTGCAATTCCTGCTGAATTTCCTGCTGAAATCCAGAGGATGTTTTCCCACCTCTCTCTTGGCTCAAATCCTGGCACTGAGCAGGAAAGTTTTTGACAGCCTCAGGCTGGAGGAGATGGAGCAGCAGCAGGAGAAGCAGGATCCCAGTGCTGGAGAACTGGAACATGCTGGGAACAGCCCCATTTTCCTCAGATTTTCTTTATTGCCTTTAGCGCTCGTTTCAGAAGCAATAATAAGGGAAAAATATCAGTTCCAGCTGAGAATTCCCAAAGGCCAGAGGAGGTTTGCTGGAAATCTGGATCACGACAGCCCTGCAGGGTTCAGTGCCTGATTTCCCTGGGCAGGGAGGGGCTCACGGGGGACTCAGGAGCTGGGATTTGGGAGAGTTTCAATGAACAAGGAGACAAATCCAGCCCTTCCAATCCTTTTTGTCCTCTGCTCAATATTGCCCTTGAATTCCCTGCCATGCACTCAGCCAGGGCAGAGCTGATGATCCAAGATGTAAACATTTTATTCCCTGGCCCCAAAGCTGAGCACAGCTTTAACCCTTGCCCAACAAACCTCAGCAGCTGTTAGGGAAGCTTTTATGGAGTGCAGGGGCAGGATCCCAGCCCTGCTGGAATCAGTGGGATTTTGTCATTCCAGGGGTATCTGGGGATAAGGGATGAGGGAGGCAGCAAGGCCAGAGAGATAACAGTTATCAGCCAGAGCCCCTGCTGTCAGCCCCTGCCCTCACACCCTGCCCAGCTGGGAGAGTTCATTTCCCAGCTGTTCTGTCCTCCAAAGGTCTGCAAGAACAGGAGCAGCAGGCTGTGATGGGGCTGGGAAGGGTTTGCAGGGTCCTGCCTGAGCTGGACTGCTGGGAGGTGTCACTGGGAATCAGCAGGGTGGGCTGGGATTCAGCTCAGCCCAAAGCAGGCGGCTCCCACCCCAAATTCCATCACCTCCAAAGGCCCCTGAGCAGCTGAGATCACCTGACACAGCTCAGTGGGGGACTCTGAGGTGGCTCTGACCCTTGGGGGGACAGAAGCAAACCTGATATTCAGTAGAGAGCCTGTGGCCACTTGAATTTGGCACTCCCTTTCCCTCTTGAGCCACCTATGGATGAAGGAGCTGTGGCAGTGATCATCCAATCAACTACTTGGAAAAACAGTTTTTGGGCTTGGCCAGAGGCCACCACCTGGAATTTAACCCTGGATAGAAGACGATGCTGTTGCTTCCCCCTTTCCCAGGATTTTGAGGCTTTCCAGCCCTCAGCAGCTCCTGTGTGATTTGGAATCATCCCTCTGTGCTGTTCTATTCTCAGAGGCAGCTGAGAGCACAAAGGATGAAAAATGAGCAGCCACAGCACTTAATTCACTCCCAATCATCATTAATAGAAGGAAGGAGAGAAAAATGCCCTCATACAAATGAAGGCACTGTTTGTTAATCTTTCTGGGCACGCCAGGACAACAGCTGTTGGTTATTCTCAGTAAATGCAGGAGTATTTTCAACCTGAAGGATTTCCTGCTCATTGTGCAGCCTCTGTCTCAAGCACATGGAGTCCTCTCCATGTCCTCTCCAGATTCCTTGAAGGAATTCAGCCCAAGCCAGGACTGATTTGGTTTTGTTTACTTGGCCATTTAGGGACAAGTTAATGAAGCATGGGGTGGAAAGCAGCTTCTCCTGTGCTGTTGCCACAGCAGCAATTACAGATCTCTTGAAAGGAGCTGAGGGAATTAATTGAAATCTCCTTTCGATATAAAGCCAAAGCAGAGGATCTGTCTGAGCTGGGCTGAGGAGCTCCCTGGTTTTGTGGGAAACCTTTCCTGGCAGCACAGTGGGGTGAGTTCACCTTTCCTTCCCACCTGGCTGAGGGAGGAGAGGAGCTGGGAAAGCAGCAGGAGCTGAGGCAGGCAGATCCTGGAGAAGGGATGGATGTGCTGCTGCCTGGAGCTGCTGGCCCCTGGCTGGTGGCCCTGGGGCTGAGGAGCAGCTGGGGGACAAATCCAGGGTGTGTCCAAACCCTGTCCTGGCCTTTCTGTGAGGAACAACGGATCAAGGGGGAAAACTTGGAGAGCTTTGCTCCTTTGTCCCTGCACCCCCTGGGCTGCCTCTGCCACAGCCCTGACAGGGATTGTCTCCCCTGCCCCACTCAAGTGAGACCCCACCTGCAGAGCACAGCACAGGTAATCTGGGGCTGCTGGAGAGAGCCCAGAGGAGGCTCCAGGATGATCCCAGGGATGGAACAGCTCTGCTGGGAGGAAAGGCTGGGACAACTGGCATTGTTCAGCCTGGAGAGGAGACCGAGGGTGACCTCAGTGTGGCCCTGCAGGGCCTGAGGGAGCCAACAGCAAACATGGAGAGAGATGGAGAGATACTACAAGAACCTGGAGGGACAGGACACAGGAAATGGCTTCCCACTGCCCAGGGCAGGGCTGGATGGGATATTGGGCAGGAATTGTTCCCTGGGAGGGTGGGCAGGCCCTGGCACAGGGTGCCCAGAGCAGCTGTGGCTGCCCCTGGATCCCTGGCAGTGTCCCAAGTCAGGTTGGACACTGGGGCTTGGAGCAGCCTGGGACAGTGGAAGGTGTCCCTGCCATGGCAGGGGCTGTATGGGTTTAAGGTCCTTTCCAACCCAAACCATTCCATGATTCCCTGAAATCAGTGCAGCCTTCCCCCTCTGGGTGCCTTTGGGCCCAGCTGTAGCTGAGGGAGGCCCTGCTGCCTTCCTGGGTCCTGCCCAGCTGCTCTGAGTTCACTGCTCCCACAGAATGCTGTCTTGGATTGGAAGTTGAGCTGAGATTTCACATCAGGGCCTTCCAGGTGAACAAGTCTTATGGGATCATTTTAATTTGGAAAAAAATCTGAGACATTAAGGAAACTCAGTTAACTTGGGACAGAAAGGCATCACCTGCAGAGGTGGAAGAACTGAGGCAGCAAGCCAGGGGCCAGGACAGGGGCTGAGTTGGGATGTCCTGAGGGAAGAAACCACATGAAAAATCAAGAGATTCCCTAAAAGCTGCTCCAAATATCAGAACTGTGCAGTACAAGCCTCTCCTGTGCCCATCAAACTTCTGCTGCTGATGTGGCTGCTGGTGCCAGGTTTGAGGAACAGAACACAGGAGCCTCTTCAGCCTGGGGGGGATTTTACATAGCCAGCGCTGAAAAGTCTTCCAGAGAATCCCCCAAAATGCTGAGTGAGACAGTGAGAGGATCAAACTGGCTCCTTTTAGATATGAGAAGGTCTTTGCCCCACCTAGAACAATTGCAGAACTCTTTGTAGGGATTGGCACCAGAAAATTTCCCCCTGGAGGAGGCTTAGGAATGGATGAAAAAGCTCCACTGTCAGCCCTAAATGGGAATTTTTGCCTCCCTCAGCAAAGTCCCCCATAGCAGCTTCCCAGGGTGACTTGGAGCAGGCTGGACATTTGTTCCCAGAGAAACTTCCCACAGCTGCCTGGGGCTGATTGGGATTTCTCTGCTGTGGCTGAGCCTGGCTCGGGAAGGAGGGAAGAGCTTTTCTATTACAGAGCACCAAGGATCCAGCACAGAAAAGGGGCTCTTTGGGGTGTTTTCAGGTAAATGTCCCCAGCTGTTAATTGGGAGCTGTGTGGTAACAGGCAGGGTGGCTTCTGGGGCTGAGCTTCTGCCCAAAGTCCTTCAACTTTGTCTGAGCCACCAGAGCTCCAAAAATGACATTGATGAAACCATGGAGTCATGGAATCATTCAGGTTGGAAAAGACCTTTAAGATCATGGAGTCAACATCCCCCAGCACTGCCAGGGTCACCACTGATTCCTGTCCCCAAGTGCCACATCCACAATGTTTTAAATCCCTGCAGGGATGGGGACTCCACCACTGCCCTGGGCTGTGCCGGGGCTGGACACTCCTTTTCATGAAGAAATTTTCCCAATATCCAACTTGAGCCTCCCCTGGCCCAGCCTGAGGCCGTTCCCTCTCCTCCTGTCCCTGTTCCCTGGGAGCAGAGCCCGACCCTCCCGGCTGTCCCCTCCTGTCAGGGAGTTGTGCAGAGCCACAAGGTCCCCCCTGAACCTCCTTTTCTCCAGGCTGAGTCCCTTTCCCAGCTCCCTCAGCTCTGCTCTAATCCTTTCTTTCCCTTCCAGGATGATTCCTTTGCTCTTGCAAAGCCTGCTCAATATTTCAGGCCTCTTCAGAAGTCCCTGCTCAGAGCTCTCTCCCTGCAGCTCAGCAGCCCGACTTTGAGAAGGAAAGAACAGCAGAGATTCTGAATCTCCACCAGCACAAAACTCTGAATTAAACCCAAACCCTGCATTAGGCAAAGCAGGAGCCAGGAAGTGCCATCAGGCCGAGTGACTTCATCTGCAGCCCTTTGTCCCTCCTCCCGAAAATACTCATTAATTACATCATCAAGGCTATTTTTGCCCTGTGCTCTCTGACTCACAGCTCAGGATGGAGCTGCCCTGGGCAGGATGAGGCTGCTGCCTGCAGGATTCTCTTGCATTAGGGGGAAAAAAGAAAGAAACAACAAGAAGAGAAACAATAAAGTCATGTTTGAAATGGAGGAGATATTGTTGAGCAGTGGCAGACAATTCTCCCCGGCTTCCTACATTCTAAATGTCCTTTCGGTGCCGAATGGATGGGGAAATAATGGCCTGAGTGGTTCACTTTTATCTGGCAGGTTTTGTTTTCAGAGATGGGGAGAAAGGAATTCATTTTTAACCTAAAGAAATAAAGAGAGATTGTAGAGTCAGGATCAAAAGCTGTGGCAAAACAGATTTGCAGAGCATGGCCATGGGAATGACCTCCCTCAGCTCCTGTGTCCTCTCCATTTGTCGCTCCCGTGCCTGGACAGGGAGTTAAACACTCTGGGGATGGGGGGAGTGACCTTGGTGGCCTCAGCTGTGGCTGTCACCTGCACAGGCACTGTGCAAAGCATGGAGGTGAATCCTTGTTTTCAGCATCCCCCCTGTCCCTAAGGACCAAACCTCCCAGGGAATGTACATAATCCTTCTCTTCTGCTGGAAAATGGAGTGTAAATAAGATTTCCACTTGCTCCACGAGGCCTTTATTGATGTTGATGAATTTCTTGGGGAGTTTAAGACTCCCTAAACCAAATATTCATTTTCCTTTCTGTTGTTCATTTTCATTTGGATACTGAGGGAAAAACTTCTTTGATGGAAACTTGGGGCTTAAGGCAGCTCCAAGTGCAGAACCTGCTCTCTGAATCTTCCCGTGTCCCAGGAAAGCATCCCACAACCCCCAGCCTCTCCATATCCCTGGGGTGTGACTCCACTGGCTCCACCTGAATCCCTCCCAGACTACAGCCTGATCCCATGCTCAGCTCATCACTGCTTTACATCCTTGTTTTCCTATAGAGACTCCCACTCTTCCCAGCTGCCTCTGGACATTCAGCTCACACAGGGAGCCCCTGGATCAACCTTAGGTGCCTCCTGAACACCCTGAGCAACCAGGAAATGAGATGTTCCTGCTGGTGGATTTTATTCCTTTGGCAGGAATTGATCCCCTCTTTCCCTTCCCTCTCTGTTCTCAACAGAGCTTGAAATTAATTCACTGCTCTGTCATCCATCAGATTCCCTCTCGTGTCCCAATGGACACACAGGGATCAGACCCCTCCTGGTGCCCAGCACAGGGCTCTCCATGCTCCCTGCCTCTCCCAGCTCCTGGGAAACAGCTCATCCTATGGCTTGGAGCTTCCAAAACAGCCCAGGTGTGTCTTAGGGGTAATTTCCCCATCCTCAGGGCCCTTGGGGACAGCCAAGTGCTTCCCTGAGGACAGCCAAGTGCTTCCCTGGGGACAGTGAAGTGTTTCCTTGGGGACAAACAGCACCAGCCTGGGCTCTCCATGGCCTCAGGGCTCTTCCCATCCAGGATCTGGACGCTGCCAGAGTCCCCCCACAGCTCCCACCCTGGCCCCTGTGCCCCGGGACAGGGACGGGGACAGGGACACACCTTGCCTCTGCCCAGGAAAACCCAGCAGCCTCAGGGATTACTGAGAACCCATCCGGGCAGGATCCTGAGGGGACAAACCACACACAGAAGAGTGAAGGTTTCAGACTCTTTCCATGCACATTTATCTTGCCTTTAAGAATTGTGCTCCAGCAGAAATTGAAAAGCAACATCTCCAAACTCATCCCATCCCTGAGGAGCCGGAGGTGGCCAAAACGCAAATTTGTAAGAAATTCCTCTTTTTTTTTTTCCCTTTTGCTTGTTGATTTTCGTCCAAATTGGACTGAAACCAGCAGCATCTTTTTAAATTTATCCCTGAGTAAAAACTCCCCCAGCTTTGCAGCTGCTCCTGAGAAACCATTCCCTGAGGATGGGGGTGGGAAAGGCTGTGAGTGGCACTGAAAGGCTGCTGGGGAATCAGAGAATATCCTGACCTGGGAAGGACCCCAAGGATCACCCTGCGCACCCCTGGCCCTGCACAGACACCCCAACAGTCCCACCCTGGGCATCCCTGGTTTGGGATTAGGGCACAGAGTGTCTGTCTGTAGGAATAGAGCACCGAGCTGTCTCGCAGCGCTGTCCAAACACCCCTGGAGCTCTGGCAGCCTCGGGCTGGGACCATTCCCTGGGAGCCTGGGCAGTGCCCAGCACCCTCTGGGGGAAGAACCTTTCCCTGAGCTCCATTCCAATTTGCCCTGGAACAGCTCCAGCTGTTCTCTTGTCCTCTCCCTGCTGACAAGGACAAGGATGTCCCCTCATTATAGGGAATTTCCTCATGGTTGTGAAATGTTGGACACAACCCCTGTGAGAGCTGTAGGAAAAGCTCTGGAGAAAAGTGATACTGAAACCAGCCAGAGAGAAACTCCCTGACACAGTTCTGGGTATTAGAAAGGATTCCCTCGAGTGCTGTCCCTGGTCACCAGAGCAGATCAGTGCCTGAAGGCTCTGGGAACACAGAAAAGGAGGTGGATTTAGTGGATGCTCCAGATCCTGCTTGATTCTGGATGCTGCAGATCCTGAGGGCATCCAGGAAGAGAAAAGGAATGGGGGCAGGGGGTCACCGATGATCAGCTCTGGGGGGGATGGACAAATCCCCAGGCAGCACCTCCTGCTCTTGGAGCACTCCAGGAGTGTGGCAGTGCCCTCCTCCTGTGCCAGGCTGGGGGCAGAGAAGGGATTGCTGCTCCAGAAGCTCTTCCTGATGCCTTCCCAATTAAAGATTTCAGGAGAGATTCATTAACTGGCCTGGTTTAAGCTGCACTTGCAGCTGCAGAGATTTTGTAGCACCTGGAAAGGAAACCTGGGCCCTCTCTGCCTTCTCCAGATTCCCCTTGAGGCTCCCCCCTCCCACCAGTCCTGAATAATTCCCTGATATTCTCTGGTCATTCCCAAGCTCGATTTGAACTTGGCAGGACTTTTCCTTCAGGTCACCTGTACCTTGTGGAGTCACCAGAGCCAGAACCAACCCCTTCTGGAGGAGCCTCAGGAAGGCTCCTCCTCCTCCCCAAAATCCTTGTGCTACTTAAATCCTGTGGATCCAGCCCCAAAGTGTGTGAACATCATTAGGGATAAATGAATTTCCTTCAGTGCTTTTGTATTCCCAGGGGTGCTGGAGGAGCTGCCTGGTGAGGAGCTGTTGGCAGGGTGGGTGATGAGCTGAGGATGAGGAGAGACAGGGAACAGGAATCAGGGGGTGATCCCTGGCTATGAGGAGGGTGGGATGTCCCCAAAACCTCCTCAGGTCACAGAGGTCACAACAATCTCTGTTTAACTGGCCCCATTCCTGAGGCTCCTGAGCCTCTCCTGATCCTTCCTGCAGGGCCTGGGAAACTGAGCCCAAGGAGAAGCCAAGCTCTGTCCCAGGGCCAGCTCTGCCACAGGGACCTGGGGCAAAACTGCTGTGAATTCAACAAACTCAACACAATTCCTGCTTCTGCAGTGCCAAGGAGGGATCCGAGCAGGGATCAATCCAAAGGCTGCACTTGGCTATGGTTTCAGCTTCTTCATTTCTTTTTTTTTAATCTAAATAAACTCAATTTTTTGACCAGTGAGCCCCTGATTCAGAGAATCTTATTTTAAAATCTTAAATACCTGGACTGTGGCAACATTTTTATTGAAA
Organism: Illadopsis cleaveri; assembly: GCA_013399915.1. NCBI lineage: Eukaryota > Metazoa > Chordata > Aves > Passeriformes > Timaliidae > Illadopsis > Illadopsis cleaveri. The sequence goes on along the minus strand of VXBB01003053.1, from coordinate 82,780 downwards.
CAAATTTTGAGCCAAGCAAGGCTTCAGCTCTGCTTCTTATTGGGGTCACAAGCTGGAATTGTTTGGTGCTGACAAAAACAAGAAAAGGAAAATTCCCTTAAAAAATCCTGGTGGCCATAGCCTTCATTTCCAGCCTGTGCCTGATTTATTACACCCCACATCCCAGTCAGATGGTGCCAAAGGGGAATCCCTAGCACTGAAATGATTAAAGAAAGGCTAAATGTGGATTAAAGGAGTTCTGAGCCCTTCCCTGTTTCGCCCTTGCCCAAATTCCTGCTCCAAGCCCAGGTTCTGCTGGACACCTTTGGTCCTTGGAGCTGCAGTGCAGCCTCGGGGAGCTGGGGCTGCTTTGTGACATTCCTGAGCACTGTCAGCATTCCCTGAGATGGAATTCTTCCATGTGGGGATGGAATTCTGCAGCATACGCAGCAGTAACATGAAATTGTATTGAGGCATCACTGTAAAATTAATCTCCCATCCAGGGCCTGGGGCTGCCGTAAAGGAGCGGGGCTGGAGGAGGGAGGCAAACACGGGAGCCCTGGGCTGATTTAATGGCCTGAGCACACAAAGACATCGGCCCCAGCCAGCAGAAATGAGCTCAGGAACACTCAGGCCCTTACATTTCAATTGTTTCTGTGCTCTCCATATAGATACTGGTTTGGAAAAGATGTGAGTGCCTCTCAGGGCTGGAGCAGCAGTGAGGCTGAGTGAGGATCTGAAACATCATTTTGGAATTTACAGGTGAGTGGTGCTCCCTTCCGTCAGCCAGGCTGCCGCCAAAGCCTGGGAAGGAGCAGGGGAACTCAGATCCTGTGGGATCTGGCAGCTGAATTGGGGAAATCAGGCTCAGTTTCCCTCACAGACTCTTTGCATGGATTGGCAGTGGGTATTTAATCCCTGGCTGAGCATTCACAGGCCTGGCTGGGCTCTGATGAACTCCTGGAAGGGATCCTGCTGGATTATCCCACCCAGCTGGAATGTTTCTCTGGGCACTCAGCCCCAGGAAGGCCGTTCATGGAATTGTGGAATGGTTTGGGGTGGAAGGGACCCTAAAGCCCACCCAGTGCCATGGGCAGGGACACCTCCCACTATCCCAGGGTGCTCCAAGCCCTGGCCAACCTGGCCTTTCTAAACTGAGCAAATTCCTCATCCAGCAACTCGGAACCCTCAGCCTGGGGCCTTTTCAGGCAGAGTTTGTCCCTTTAATTTGTGCCTTTATTGTGGTTTGGTGCCCCCTTTAAACAACAATCCCTGGGCTCCTGGATTTGGGAAAGGTCTCCTCCAGAAAAGTGTGGGGTCCATGGAGGGTCTCCAGCAAGGAAGTCTAAAAGGGAATTACTGAATTAAGGAGAGACTGAAACCTCTCTGCTCCTCTCCTCATTTCCTTCATCCCCCCCCAATCCAAATCACCAACCCTCCCACCCTGGGTGAACATTCCCGAGGGTCTTTCTGGGAGCACTGAGACGAATTGGAGCTATTGCTACAACCTGTAATGGAACTGGATTTTGGGAGAAAAAAAATCCTTCTTTGTCCAAAATGGGAAACTCTAATGAGGGAAGAGTAACCCTTGGAAGTGGAAATAATCTGTGCTCAAAATGGAGCACTTAAATTCCAGCTTTTGTTGGATTTAACCCATGGTTTGTTGAGTTAATGTTGTTTTAATGGAACACAGTAAGGTGTAATAGGGATTTCAATAATATGGAATGGGATCCATGTTTTAGGGGTATTTTCATATTTATAGATTACATTTGCTTTTTCAAATCCTTCTGCATCAGTGTTGGAGAACTGATCTCTGTTTCCAGGCGAGGGTTCTGACATTTCCAAAATGAAATTTCCGCTTGGGGAAGGATTTCTGAACTTCTCTGTTCATTCTGATGCGGAAGGAAAATGAATTCCAAAAGGCTGAGGCTCCCAAAGGACAGGAATTGTGTTTTGCCTTTCCTTTTGTGCCTCTGCCCTGTTCCATAGGCTCTGGGGGAGGTGTGGGCAAGGCTTGGAGGACAACTTTGAGGGGATAACTCGGAGCCGTGGGAGATGTTTGCATTGAATTCCATGGATTTTTGTGGGAAAGAGCAGCCTGGACACCTCTGGGTGCTCATTCCCACCTTCCAGTGAGGCTCCAGGTGTCCATCCCGGCCCTCCGCATCCCTGCCCGGCCAGGCTCGCTCCAGGACTCCAGCGACACATCGGGCTGGGCGTGCAGAGGACAGTGAGGACAGCGCCGACTTTTCCTGCTGCTGCTGGGGTCGGGATGGGATGGAAACCTCTGGTTGCTGCCACGGAGCTCTGCCACCCTCTGCCGGGGAGCGGGTCCGGGCCGGGCCGGGCGGGGCAGGGCAGGGATGGGCAGGGCATGGCCGGGCCGGGCGGGGCAGGGCAGGGATGGGCAGGGATGGGCATCCTCCGCTCCCAAACCTCTGCAGGAGCCGGGATAGCTCGGCCAGGCTGGGCCTGCCCAGGGGTCACCTCCTGCCCACACCAGGGCTGAGCTGGACCTGCCTGGAAGCCTGGGGGAGTTTGGGGTTTGGAGAAAGGGAAATCCTGCACCCCAAAACCAGCAGCAGTGCCCTGGCTTTGGGGCTGGGTGTTCACAGGCGCTGCCACCTCATCCCCTGAGGGATCAGGGATTGGAGTTGGGTCCCCACAGAGCCCATTCTGACCTCATCCCCTGAGGGATCAGGGATTGGGGATGGGCCACACAGAGCCCATTCCATGCCTAACCCCATCCCAAAAAATCCCAGCTCCCTCAGGCCTCCTTTGCTTTGCTGCCTCTTCCAAAGAGCCCAACTCCTCCATTCCTTTCCCTGCTCTCCTCACCCAGAGCCAGAGCTGTCACCAGTCCCTGGGACATATTAATCCCTCTTCTGGATCTATTTATGTGGAAAAAATAACAGGAGTGAGCTGGATGTGGGATGCAGTGGTGGAGGTGGCTGGGCTGTAACTCAGGCTGCTCTGAGATGCTTTACAATTCCTCTGGAATAGATGGGATATCTGAATTCCAGGTTATTTCCATGACTGGAATGTCACATATGTTTGCAGGAATTGCTCTCTGGGTTCTACAAAACCTAGCTCAGGATTTCAGAAGGGAACACTTTTTGTAAATCATTCCTCTATCCTGATTTACCCCACGCAAATATTTGATTCCCTTTTTTCACAAGCACCAAACTGAATTAGTGAACCTGGGAAAAAACAGAGAAAATACAATGGAGCAGGGAATGGATGTGCTGTTTGCGGGGAATGGGAATAATGGGAATGGCCCCTGGCATTGAGGAGCTAATGGAGATCCCAGTCCTGCTGGAAGGGAGAGCTCATTTGTGTTTATCCATTTGCTGGGCATTTTGTGGGATTCTGGAGCGTTTTATATTCCTGGATTTACCTTTGTATACCAAAGCTTGGCAAGCAAATGAGAAACGTGAAGGGAGGGAGAATAACTCAGTCACGGATTTGGGATTTCAGCTGTTCAGACTCTCAAAAAAGGTGCAGGAGGGGAAAACAAACCCTCCCTTTTCATGCCTGAAGGCAGGAGCTGCTTGAGGGCAATTTCTGTGATTTTCCTTGATAGAAAAAGGGACATTTCCTCATTTCTGAGCCAAAAAATCTGCTGCTTATTGTGGCTGTCTCCAAGTCACCTCAGTGTGCACCTGGATCCTCCTGGAGCTGCCAAACCTTTTCCTTCCCCTGCTCTAAGTTATTCCCACCAGCAAAAGCAACAAAAGGAAGGTGTTACCCAGCTCTTCATCACAGCTGCTCCAGGAATGCCTCGGGATTCAATCCCTGTTATGTTCACAGTTGGAGGAAATGGTGCTGCACGGAGAGCTCCTGCTCCTGGGAACTGCCTTTTCCTCTGGCCCATCCTTACAAATGAGCTTTTGGATTAAACCAGCAGCAGTTGGATTCATTCCTAACAAAGGAGGGTTTGGTTGGACATTGGGGAAAACTCTTTTGTGATGGGCCGGTGAAATACTGGAATAAATTGTCTGGGAATGGGGTAGCAACAGCATCAACAGCATCCCTGGAGCTGGGCAGGATGGATTGGGATGAACATCCCTCAGGAAGGAGCAACCTGGATGAGCCTTTCCCCGGGAAAGGAAAGGCCACTGAGAGCCCTCCCAACCTGGGTTTATGTTAATGCCTGTTGTGATGAACCAGTGGGGATGTCCTTTACTGGGATGTGACATCCAGGGATGTCCTTTATGGGGATGAGACATCCAGGGATGTCCTTTATCCTTGACCCTGCCCCTGACTTCCCAACACCAGGCCAGGCCTGGCTAAGTCAGGCTTACCAGAGCCACGTCCAGCCTTTTCCTATATAGCAGAACACACAAACTTCACATTTTTGCTCTGTGCTCACAATTTATTCAGCAGATCCATGTCTGTTCCCATGTCCTGCTTCCCTAAATTCAGTCTCCAGTGAAAAATCTCAGTCCCAATCCCTGTCCCCTCCCTGGATGTTTCTGGGCAAAGGCAAACCCACCAAGCAGCACAATTCCCATCTTCTTATTCTGTGCTAAAATAATCCCTCCTGCCTCCTCTCCTTTGTGTTCCCATATGGGGATGCTCCATAATCTGCTCCACAGCCTCGGGAGGGGATTCATCCCTCAGCACTGCACTGATGATGATGATGGTGATGATGATGGTGATAATAATAATAATAATAATAATAATAATAATAATAATAATAATAATTCACACTCAAGCACTGCAAGAAGAACCTTGATGGTTTTCAAATGCCTGTCCCTGATCTTGGGGCAGAGAAATGAGGTTGCAGCAAAGATTCCCAGGTCAGATTTGATGTCAGTTAATGAGCTGAGGAATTTGGAGATTGCTGAACATCTGGATTCAGCCACGGCCCAGTGGTGAGTGAGGAGAAGGGATCCCCAAGGACTGCGAAGCTGCAGATCCTGACATCAGCATGGCCTGGAAGGGACTGACCTTGATTTTTTAATAGCTTGGAAAAGCTTCTGTGGCAGGGTCTGAGCAGGGAAGTATGGAAAGAACAGCAGAGATCCTGTCATGGAATCAGGGAATGGTTTGGGTGGGAAGGGACCTCAAAGCCCACCCAGTGCCAGCCCTGCCATGGCAGGGACACCTCCCACTGTCCCAGGCTTCTCCAAGCCCTGTCCAACCTGGCCTTGGACACTGCCAGGGATCCAGGGGCAGCCACAGCTGCTCTGGGCACCCTGTGCCAGGGCCTGCCCCCCCTCCCAGGGAACAATTCCTGCCCAATCTCCCATCCAGCCCTGCCCTGGGCAGTGGGAAGCCATTCCCTGTGTCCTGTCCCTCCATCCCTTGTCCCCAGTCCCTCTCCAGCTCTCCTGGAGCCCCTTTAGCCCCTGGAAGGGGCTCTGAGCTCTCCCTTGGGTCTTTCTCCTCTCCAGGTGAACACCCTCAGCTCTCCCAGCCTTTCCCCCCAGCAGAGCTCCATCCTCTGATCATCCTGGAGCCTCCTGTGGACTCTCCCTCACAGCTCCATGTCCCTCCTGTTCTGAGGAGACTTAGCTGGATGCAGGAGCCCAGGTGGGATCCAGAGGGGGCAGAGGGGCAGCATCACCTCTGAGCCTGCTGCCCACAGCATTCCATGGAGGAGCAGAGCTGGCCACACTCTGAGCAGATACTTTGGGACAAACCCTTGTGTCCCAGACATCCATGGGAGCTGTGAGTGCCAGACAGCCCCGGCTGTTTCCAGCCTCTCCTGGAAGCCCTGAGCCACTGAAAAATACATCCCTGTCTGAGCTGCTGCGGTCCCCAGAGCCCAGATTGAAATTCAGGAGTCAAAATCCATATTTCAGCCCTGAGATGCAAAATGTGGAGAAGTGAAGTGGCCTCTGGTGGCCAAGCTCCCCAGTCCCCAGCCCTGCNCCTGCTCTGCAAACCCCAGCCCTGCTCCCCAAACCTCAGCCCTGCTCTCCAGCCCCCAGCCCTGCTCTGCAAACCCCAGCCCTGCTCTCCAGCCCCCAGCCCTGCTCTCCAAACCCCAGCCCTGCCCTCCAGCCCCCAGCCCTGCTCTCCAAACCCCAGCCCTGCTCCCCAAACCCCAGCCCTGCTCCCCAAACTCCAGCCCTGCTCTCCAGCCTGCTTTGTTATCCCCAAACGAAGTTTAATCCCCACCTCCTCTCCCTGTGGAGGAAGCAAAGCACTGAACACAGAGAGCTGATCCCAAAAACCAGAGGGTGCAATGGGACAGAGCTGGGTGTGAAAGGGAAAAGCAGTTTCCTCGGGAAAAACCTAAACCCAGCTTTGCACTTTGATTACAACAGCCTCTGATCTTGGATAAATTAATGTATGGATCCCTCTCCATCCCAGCTCCGTGTCAGGACTGGTTTGGGATTGGAGGATGGGGAGAAACTCTTTATCCAGAAAAAAAGTCCCTTTCAAGGTCACCTGATCCAAGGTAATTGTCTGCTGCAGGGTGAAGGAATTTGCTCCTGAGGGGTGGAAATGGTGTGGGGGGAGGGAGGGACAGCAGTGGCTCAGGGACAGAAAGTTGCAGAAAATCAGCTGGAGATGGGATGTGACCACACTTTTTATGATTGTTTTAGTTTTTAATTCAAAGAATAAACCAATGATAAATAAAAAGGGATCATCCCCTTCTCCCCAGCTTAGTGAGGAACAGCTCAGGAACTGCCCAAAGTGTGCACTCAAACTCTGTTTTCCCTGTGACTCTGAGGGCACATCCCTGGCAGAGTCCCAGGCCAGGTTGGACGGTGTCTGGAGCTCCCTGGGGCAGTGGGAGGTGTCCCTGCCATGGCAGGGGTGGCACTGGCTGGGCTTGGAGGTCCTTCTGAAGAGATTCCTGCCTGGCAGTGAACTCAGGTTTGGCTCCTGCACTGTGATCCCAACGATGTCCAGATGATTCCCAGCCACTGGAAAAAGCAGGTGACTCATTATTATCTTTTAATTTCTCCTTTCCTTGTCACTGCTGATCCAGCTCAGCCCAGAGTCGGTGTTTCTGGACTAAGCCTTTGTTGTCACTTCCTTGGAACAGCCACTCCTGAAATGTCTTCATTGCTTTGACATTTCTCAGCTGCTTTCTGCATCTCCCAAGAACTTCATCAGCTCTCCTGGAGTTGTGTGATCACAGAAATATCCACAGCTTTAATTCCTTTATTCCCATCCTCCCTGTGATCAAGGAGCTGAAAACCATCTTTGTTTTGAGCAGAGCTGCTGGTGAAATGTTCCCTCCCACCCTTCTCTCACTGTGCAGTTTTGTCTTTTTGTTCAGAGTTATTTGGGTTTTGACTTCAGGGTTTTTTTACGGAGACTGAAGAACACAGGAGGAGCTGGTGCCTTCCTGGAAAAACATGGGAAAATCCAAAGCTTATTTTCTATTTCCAAAGTTTCAGGTTCACTTGGGGTTCTCTGGTCTGTCCTGGCTTTGAACTCCACTCCCTTCACAGACAAGTTTAATTTTAGAGTCTTATGCTATACATTGGTTCCAAATCCCTCTTCCTTCTCCAGAAGGAAGATTCCAGCTGGATCATAGAGAGCCCATTTGCATGTGGAGATATTTGGAACCAGACCTTTGGATTGGGGTGCTGTACAAATGGACTAAGAGCCCCAAATTGATTTTCATGGAATCACAGAATCCTAGGATGGTTTGGGTGGGAAGGGACCCCAAAGCCCACCCAGCAGCACGCCCTGCCATGGGAAGGGACATTTTCCACTGGAGCAGGATGCTCCAAACCCCATCCTGTCTCTCCCAGGGCCATGTGGTGAGGAGCAGATGTTCCTGTCCCAGCAGTGATGGTGCCAGTCCATCAGAGATTGCTGTGTTGTGGCAACTGTGCTGATTTCTGGATGTCATCACGGTGCCCCTCAGCTCCAGCTGGGAGCAGACCCCATCCCCCCCATCCAGAGACACCAAATCCAGGCTGCTGAATTCCCCCAGGAGCTGCTGCTGTCCCCAAGCCTGACCCTTGTGACGCCCAGCAGAGCCCAGGGGACAGGCCTGTGGCAGCCTGTGGGGACGGGCATGTTCGGGGCCCTGGCACGGCTGTTCCACGAGAGGCTCAGCCAGAGGCACCGGGTGGTGCCTATAAATTCCCGTGGTTTCTATGGCTACGAGGCTGCGAGCAGCAGAGAGGGAGAGCTCTGATTGCCCCAACAGAAACGCTCCGGGATAATCCCTGCGACCCTTCCTGCCTCCAAAACCAAAACCAGGTCTGACCAAGCTGCCTGGAGGCCTCAGGCACAGCAAAGGCTCCAGGCAGCCCTGGCAGCTCCGAGGTCAGGCTGGGCCAGGACAGGAGCCCTGCCGGAGTGGAAATGCAGTAACCTGGTTTGGGCTGCAGGGAGGGACTTGGGGCTGCTCTGGGGACAAGCTCAGTGTCCCCTCAGCCTGGCCCTGAACATCAGCCCAGCACAGGGGATATGGAAAAGGCTTCTCTTTACCGAGGGAAAAAGGAAATCAAAAGCAAAGCTGGGATCCCCTGCCAGGAGGAGCTGAGCAGCTCCCACTGCTCCGAGACTTTGGGGATCAAAGGGCCCTTCCCAGTCCCTTTCTTCTGCCTTCCCAAAGTCAGCCCCTGTCCAAGGCTGACAATGTGCAGACATTGAAACTGCCAGACAAAGGGAGCAGCCAGGCTCAGGCATCTGATTCATCCTGACATTATAAATCCAAAAGTTGGAATTGCTGCTTCTCCCTGTCTGGAAAGCCCTGGCTCTGAAATCTATGGATTTTCCCCCCATTTGTTACATTTCCATTAATAAGGAAGTACAATGGGCTGTGCAAACATTGCTGCTTTGCTGTGCTCTCAGTCCTCAGGGATGGATCCCAAATCCACTGATCCCGGCTGGGCCATTCCCAGCCCTGTCTGCCCCTCATGGGAGCCAGGCTCAGGCCAAGGAAGGGACACTGGGGCTGTGATGACCTTTCCTTATCTTTCCTACAAATGTTCTGGGCATGGAAAAGCAGTTTTTGGCAAACAAGAACTGCATATGAAATACCCTGGATCCCATTCCAGCACTCCCTGGCACTGACGTTTCCCTGCCTGGATGATGAATGGACTGGGGTAAGGCTGAGCTCAGGCTGGAGTCAGCCAGTCCCCTCCTCTTAGCACAGCTTAAATTCCGGCTTAAAACTAGCTGAAGAACTGATTTTAGGAGTCTGAACATGAACCTCAGCTCTCGGAGAGCTGATCCCAAAGTCAGCAGAACCAGGCTCAGCTTTTTGATGAGTTAGCAACAAAGTCCAGTTTATTTCCAGGTCTTTTTCAGGGAGAGTTTGAAAAATGAGGCCCTGTCGGCCTCGACAGCGCCCTGGGGAGGCTCTGCTGCCACTCGATGAGAGAAGCAGAGCTTTACATCCCCTGCTCTGCCCAGGCTCCCACTTGGGCTCCCTGCAGCACCATTCCCCAGGGCAGGAATTCCAGCCCAGGGGCAGCTGCAGCTCAGGTTCAGCAGCTGGGCTTTGGAGAATGCCAGAGGCAGGAGTTCATGGCTGAGCTGGTGGAAATACAGGGAATTAACAGACAGGTATGGAATTTTTCAGGCAACCCCCCTGAGCCCAGATGAGAAATGCCAGAGGTTCCTTTGGAGGGATTTGCAGCAGGAACTGACAGCACTGCTGCCAATGCCACTGTTAAACCAAGGCTCCACTCCAAGGCTAAGCCAGAGCTGCCAGATAAGCCAGGACTGTTCCCAGTCCCTGGCACCAGGGCTGGAACAGGGTGATCTTTAAGGTCCCTTCTGACCCAAACCAGGCTGGGATTCTGTGGATTTATTTTTATATTCCCATTGTTGTATTTTATTTTATTTCTGGGTTGGTTTCCTGCCCATTCCCTGAGCTGAGTCAGGGAATAGCCACAGAATCAGAACTTGGAGGAATGGGACCAGCTCATGCAGATCTTTTTCAGCCAGGCTCAGGGATTTTCCCCTTTTTCTTTCTCTCAATAATTCTCAATTCCCAACCTGTATTCTCCCTATTAAGGGTTTAACTCTCTTGGTCTGTGGAAACAATCTGGGGGACGGGGAGGGGGAAGAGCAGGAAAAAAACCTCCCAGGATGTGCAATAAAACCTTTGCCAATGACAGTTCCTGCCTTTGTCTCATCCTTCACCTGCCCCTGCCATGCTCCATTCAAGAGTCACTCTCTTAAACTTTCTGAGGCAAGGAATAAAAGAGAAAATTCCAATTCTTCTCCATATACAAACCCTGAGCACAATAAAACCCCAGCTGCATTTCCTTGCATCGATTGGAAGGTGTTAACTGTGAGCACTGAACAAATGTCTCTGCACACACCAGGACTGGGATCAGGCTCAGAAATGTCGTCTCTATTTCAGAACATGGGAAACGGAGACTTTGGGGAATGCTCAGCCCTTCACTCATTCCATCCCCGTGTTTGTTTTGTTCTCTGCCTTTTCTGGGAAGAGGCTCCAAGGCTCTGCTATTTTTAGTCCCAGAGTTCTGAGTTTGCTGCCAGAGAATTTGAACAGGTCCAGCAGGACCAGCCCTGGCAGAGGCAGTTCCAGGGGAGCAGGATTTGGGATGGTCCAGGACACTTTCACTTGAAATAGTCTATGGAGGACATGCCATGGTCTGAAGCCCATGGGGCTGGGTTCTTCCCCGCTCCTGGCTCTAGGGAACCTTGGCCCCAGCATCCCAAAGCAAGACCTCACATTTATCTCCAGTCAACAAAGGAAATGGAGGCTCTAAAATTTAAGTGGCTGAATTTGTGGTCTGGACATCAAAGAGGCACCTCAGGAGCTGCTTGGGCTCCAGCAGCTCCTCCCTTCAGAGGAGTTTCTCTCCAATATCCTGCTGCTTTTCCCATTCTATCCTGATTTCCTGAAGCTCTCCTTGTCCTCCAGCATCAGACCTGAAGAGCCACTGCTGCAGGTGAGGCAGGGCTTGGGCAGAGAATTTAAACACAAGGAACCAACTCTGCCACCCTCAGGGTTGGCCTGGGACACTCGGTTACTGGCAGAGCCCCAAGCTTCCCCAGATGGTTCAGACAGACACTTTGACAGAATCCTGGAATGGTTTAGGTGGGAAGGGACCTCAAAGCCCACTCAGTGCCACCCCTGCCATGGCAGGGACACCTTCCACTGTCCCAGGCTGCTCCAAGCCCCAGTGTCCAACCTGGCCTTGGACACTGCCAGGGATCCAGGGGCAGCCACAGCTGCTCTGGGCACCCTGTGCCAGGGCCTGCCCACCCTCCCAGGGAACAATTCCTGCCCAATCTCCCATCCAGCCCTGCCCTGGGCAGTGGGAAGCCATTCCCTGTGTCCTGGCCCTCCATCCCTTGTCCCCAGTCCTTCTCCAGCTCTCCTGGAGCCCCTTTAAGCCCTGGCAGGGGCTCTGAGCTCTCCCTGCAGCTTCTCCTCTCCGGGTGAGCACCCCCAGCTCTCCCAGACTGGCTCCAGAGAGGCTCCAGCCCTTGGAGCAGCTCCATGACTTCCTCTGGAGTCATTCCAGCAGCTCCACATTCTTTTTGCCCCAACGCTTCCTCAGACTCCTGAGAAAAGCAAGCAGCACCATCCTGTTTTCAGAAATAACCCCCAATCTGGTGCTTTTAGGACCTGGATAAATCCAGTTCTCCTAAATCCAGCTCTCCCCACTAAAGTTACCACTGCCTTTTTCCCAGCTGTGTTCTGAAGTGCCTGAAGCAGCTCCATGAAATTCCTGGGACAGTGCAGGAGCCCTGCCTGAGTCTGGGCTTGAGTTCCAGCCAGGCATCAATGATGGACGTGTTGGAGCAGAAAGGAAAAGCTCCGTGCTCCCTTCAGGAGCTGTCAGCCAGAAAGGAAGGAGCACATGATCCATTTTGGGCACAAACCCATTTCCTAGGCCAAGGAAGAAAACAAATATGGTAATTCATAAAAAAAGAGGGTAGGGAAGGAGGAGGACTCAGGTTTATTTCTTGCCTTGCCTCGAGAGAGAAGTGCCAGCTTTCATCTTCTCTCCCTCCTGCCTCTCTTGAGGTTTCTCTGCCCCCCTTTCCTGAGTTCCTGAGGAATTGGGAGCAGCCTCCCGTGTCCCAGCTGTGCTGCATGCCAGGGGACAGGGATGGCAGGGGTGACATGGGGCTGGCAGAGCTGCAGAGGCCACGTCAGGCCACCAGCAGGGCAGGGCTGGCCCTGCACCCCTCAGGGACACTGGGGGTGACACCAGGGCTGCCCCTCTCCCACCCAGCCTGCTCTGCCTCCTCACAGCTCCTCAGGGGCTCAGCTCAGCAGTGAGAGCCAGAAAACACAGACAAGATCCAGTTCCAGCCTTGGGCAGGGAGAATTTTCCAAACCAGAAAACCCTGGAGAGCTCCAGATGCCACGGGATGTGGCTCAGGCCTCCCCGCCTCTCATCACCTCAGGGGTCACAGGAGCATCCCAGGACATGGATTTATCACATATTCCTCATATCCAGAGAGGGACAATGACAACATTCCAAGGCTACATTACACCCCTTACGCACTTTATATTCCTTAGAGAAAGAATGGATTCAATGACCAACAAACAACATTGACAGCTCAATATTAATTGATCATCTCTGGTATTCAGGGATGCTTAAAGCTGGCAGAAAAAGAACTTTTAGGAACTGAGGAGGAGCCTTCCTGAGCCAATTGCTGCAGTCTGAGCTCACCTCTGCAGGTGGCACTGGGAGTTGAGCTCTATTTTTATGAAAGTTTCAAGACTCCAAGGCATGTGATGAGATTCAGCTTCCAGCTCAGTAACTTCAGCACTGTCGATAAAACTTAAAAATAACACCTCCCCTCCAGCTCCCAAACTCCCCAAATCAGTTACAAAGGAGGATCTGGCAAATTTTCCATTTAAAAGGCAGATGCTTCCAAAAGCAAGCTCCAGATCTTGGGGAAAGTGGGTCTGAAGTTTTGGGGGATGTGGAACTTCCCAGGTGGCTCTCAGGGAGGTAATTTCAGGCTCTTTCCCTTAGCAGCAGAGGAGCAAAGTTTTTCCAGGAATCAGGGCTGGTGCAGGGCGATGATCCTGGGAAGGAGTTGTGTGATGGAGGCAGAGCTGAATGAGGAGTTCTGGATGTTTGGACTTGACAACACTGCTGGAAAAGGGATTCATTTATTCCACCACTGATTCCTTCAGATTGGCCAAGCCTTCCCCCACTCCTGGGGCTTCAACAGCTCTTCCCACTGTTGGAGAATGGAGCCAAAATCCCCAGGAGATCTTCAGCAGGGAAGCTGAGAGATTCCAGGCCCAGATTTTCAATATGTCAGAAATCTGGGAGGGGTCCTGGAGGAACCACAGGATCCCAGAATCTCAGGCTGGTTTAGGTTGGAAAGGACTTTAAAGCCCGTCTAGTGCCACTCATTAATCTAAGCAAAATGACAATATTATTAGGATTATAATTAATGTCTGCTTGCTAATGACAAATAAATGCAATCCCAAGCAATCCCCCATTTGATGGGTTACTGCTGTCTCCTGTCATTGACATCCCTGGGTTTTACTGATTTTTTTTTTATCACATAAAGAACATTTCAGGAATGTTCATTTTTCACACTCACCCAGAGCCTCTNTTTAGGTTGGAAAGGACTTTAAAGCCCGTCTAGTGCCACTCATTAATCTAAGCAAAATGACAATATTATTAGGATTATAATTAATGTCTGCTTGCTAATGACAAATAAATGCAATCCCAAGCAATCCCCCATTTGATGGGTTACTGATGTCTCCTGTCATTGACATCCCTTGGTTTTACTGATTTTTTTTTTTATCACATAAAGAACATTTCAGGAATGTTCATTTTTCACACTCACCCAGAGCCTCTTTTAGGTGCCTTTTTTTTTT
>VXBB01003053.1:54655-65526 GCA_013399915.1 Illadopsis cleaveri | reverse complement strand
GTTCCCGGTGCAGCCCAGCTCAGATGGTTTCCCAGGCACGAGGCCAGTTCTCTGTTTTCTGTCTCATTTGTCGAGGGCTTTTTTCCCTTTAATCTCTGTAATTAAAGCCCGCAGCTGCCACAGCTCCAGGAGCAACAGGAGGAGCAGCATCCAAGCACCCCCCGCATTCCCACCTCCCTCCCCTGCCCTGCCTCCCGCTGTTGATGCTCTCAGGTGCCACACTCCAGCTGGGTGGTGGGACTTGTGAGGGAAACACCAGACCTGGTGCTGGGCTCAGCCGATTCCCGGGAATTCGCTGGGGTGGCGCAGACGCCGCAGGGACGAGGCTGAAGGCAGGGAAAGGAAATGGTTCATTTCTGCTCGGATAAGCTCATCAGTGCCAGGATGTGCCCTTGCTCCAGCAGCACAAACCCCGTCCTTCCCAGAGCTCAGCAGCAGCCACACATCACCAACACAGCAAAGGAGGAGATGAGGGAGCAGAGGAGCTGGGTCTGCACTGACAGAGAGGCAGCGAGCCCATGGAATTGGCTGCTGTGGTGGGAGCCCTTCAGCTGCTCCCGGGCCAGATGAGATCACTCACTCTGCTCTCCCACTCCTTCCTAATGAACTCGGTGCTAATCAATGCAGTGAGGGGAGGGCCCCATCATTTCTGCACGGTTCAGGAATCCAGCAGGTTCACTCTGGGCAGGAGGGATGGCCACAGCTCCGTGGGAAACACAGGGAGACTTCAGCTCTTCCCAGGAAAGCAGCGGGGCCATGGACACACAGTAATTCCACTCTTATTTTATGATGGAGCTGTTCCCTCGTACTCTGTCTGCACAGAGGAACCACACATCCATCTTCCAGCTGCAGGAGTGCCAGGCAGGGATGGGATCCATGGCCCAGATAATGCGGGAGTGAGGATGGACACAGGGAACAGGAGCTGTGATGCTGCTGAGCATGACTAGGGCCAGAGGGTGGGAAACCTCTGCTATGAAGCCAGGCTGGGAATGCTGGGGGTGTTCAGCTGGAGAAGAGAAGGATCCAGGGAGAGCTCAGAGCCCCTTTCAATGTCCAAAGGGGCTCCAGGAGAGCTGGAGAGGGACTGGGGCCAAGGGATGGAGGGACAGGACACAGGGAATGGCTTCCCACTGCCCAGGGCAGGGCTGGATGGGAGATTGGGCAGGAATTGCTCCCTAGGAGGGTGGGCAGGCCCTGGCACAGGGTGCCCAGAGCAGCTGTGGCTGCCCCTGGATCCCTGGCAGTGTCCAAGGCCAGGTTGGATATTGGGGCGCGGAGCAGCCTGGGACAGTGGAAGGTGTCCCTGCCATGGCAGGGCTGGCACTGTGTGGGCATTGAGGTCTCTTCCCACCCAAACCACTCTAGGATTCCATTATTTCTCCTCTAATCCTCTGGGTGATGAGCCAAGGAACTCTGAGCAGGATCCACCTTTTCCAGGTGTTACCACACCAGCAGCTCATGAGAGATTCCTGCCCCTCAGAGGAATTTCAGAGTCTGGGGGTGGTTCTGCCCTCCTCATCTCAGGGAGCACAAACTCTGCCCTGAGCTGCACTCTCAGAGCTCTGGGTGGGTTGGAGAATCTTTTGTTTGAATGTCCTGAAAATGTGGATGGGGAGACAGGGAACAGCATCCCCTGGCGTGAGAGGAGGGGACAGGGATGAGGGGGGTGATAGAGAAATGTGGCTGGAGATGAGCTTTAGCAGGGTAGTTATGGCTCTGTTAAATGCCTGAACATTGCTGCAGTTCTAATCCTCCTTTCCCTGCCCACATTCCAATGTCTCCAGAACTGAATGATACAGGTGAAGTTTTAGGGGTCTCTGTGTCACTGATGCGTCCCAGGGGAAATGTCCAAGGAGGGGAGCTCCTCTCCCAGGAGAGATCCTTCCTGACCATCAGAAGGGGTGCAGGAGCCCCCACCCTCAGCCAGGACCCCAAAAGCATCAACAGTTTTGGTGATAAATCAGCCAAACCAAACCATCTCCATTTTCAGATGCACCATTTCTCTATTTTGTACTTATTTTTAAGATGAACACACATTTCCAGCAAAGGAGCAACCGGTTCTGGTAAAGACCTATTTCACACACACCCCTCCCCACTTAGCTTGGAATCAGCCTTAAAACTCTTAAACATTTTGGATATTTCTTGCCTCCAACCAGCTCCAGCCTGTTTGATCCCAAGTCCTTCAGTCTGGAAGTGCCACCACCCAGAGAAGTTCCTCCTCCTGTGTCACTTGTCCCCCTGCTGATTCTCCTTCCATCCCTTTATTACACATGTGGCTCTGGAGCTGCCACAGGGACATGCCAGGAAATGTGTCCCAAGGCAGACAAATGGGTTTGTGTCCTCCTGGAGCAGCTCAGGGAGCAGCTCAGGGATGAGGAAATTGGCTGCTGGAGGGAAGTTTGGTGCTTTTCCTTCCTGCAGAGACGTCAATTCTGCCTGGTGTGATGGAAATCCGTGCTGGCACTGAGGGGGCTGGCTCAGGTCCTGCAGCTTTATTTACACAAATGATCTGATTTCAACCTCAGGGTTTCCTCTGGGGCACGAAAAAAAAGAACTGGGTGTTGCTGTGAATGAGCAAAGGAGCCGAGTAGCCCCAGAGAGTTCTTAGGATGGCATTCTGGGGTTGGGAAAATGGGGTTAATTGATGAACAAGGCTTGGTAAAGCTGTGCCTTTGCCCTTTGGCTGACATGGGGCTCAGATCTCTCCCTTTCCTGGGAATGGGATGTGTGGGAAGGAAATGTTTCTACTTTTTAGCAAAAAAAAGCTCCAGAAATAAATGAAAAAATCAGAAAATTGGAGAGGTTTTATTCCAGCCATCAAAAATCCGGAGTGTTGGAATTTTCTGCTTCAAATCACTTAAGGTGTTCCTCGATTAAAATTCTGTTTCCTTTTCAGCACAAACATTCTGGATTTCTGAAGCCTCTCGTTGTAAAGGCAGCTCCACTGTGCTCCCTCTTAGGGTTTTTGGTGCAAAGAATCCCAGAATCCCAGGCAGGTTTGGGCTGGCAGGGAATTTAAAGATTATTTCGTTCCATTCCCTGGCAGGGATACCCACCACAGTTCCAGGTTGCTCCAAGCCCTGTCCAGCCTGGCCTTGGACACTGCCAGGGATCCAGGGGCAGCCATAGCTGCTCTGGGCACCCTGTGCCAGGGCCTCCCCACTCTCAGCCAGGAATTCCTTCCCAGTACCATCCTAAATTTCCTCCCTCTCAGTCTGAACCCATTCCCCCTGTCCTGTCACTCCAGTTCCCAATGCAGATTCCATTTCCAGTTCCCCTGTAACCCCTCCAGACACTGGAATTTCACCATGAGGACTCCACACAACTTTTCCTTCTCCAGGCTGAGCAGCCCCAACCTTCTTAGCCTGAGTTCTACTCTTTAAGCAGCATCGTTCCAAACCAATTTAATTGAATGTTAATGAGCAAATGAATTGTGTCAAGCTCTGAGTGTGGGTGCTGAGCCCTGCATGTGTCAGCTGACATTTCCAAATATTCCTTGGGACCTTTAACACCCTATCAACCCCTGGGATGGGAATTTCAGAGTGGGTTTGTTCAGCTGGGACCTGACCAGGCAAAGTTCCCAGCCCTGGAGGCCATGGACAGGTAACAGGTGACCAGCCAAGGGAGTCACCTGGGGTGGTGCCAACAGAATTCAGGTTGGATTTTGGGAAAATTTCTTCACTGGGAGAGTGTTAAACCCTGAACAGGCTGCCCAGGGCAGTGGTGGAGTCCCCAACCCCTGGAATGTCCAAAACTCAACAGATGTGGCACTTCATGATGTGGTTTAGTGGGAATGGTGGGATTCAGTCCAAAGCTGGATGTGAAGAACTTGGAGGTTTTTCCAGCCTTAATGATTCCATGCTTTTCCTCAGCCTTAACACACGGGATCTTTTATCCACTGGAATGTGTTCTCCCCCACACATTTCCCCAAGATTCCACTTTCTCCTCACTCCACTCACTCTTCCTGGACTTCTCCTTCCAGCCCAGCTCCAAATCTCCTCTGGGACCCTGCACATTCCCGAGGAACAGAGAGGGAATAACAGCAGGGATTTGGTCTCCATAGGGCACAGAACCTCCCTAAAAAAGTTGGAACAGGTGCAAGGAGCATCCCAGTGCTGCCCCAGAGCATCAATTCTCTCTCAGACAAGGTTTCTCTGAGCTGCAAAGAGCTCTGTGTGCAGGAACAACATCAAAATCCAGTTAAAGGATGGGAAGGAGAAAATAAAACCTTAGCCAGACACAGACTTTAACTCGGTGCTGTCTTCATGCCCATTCTTCTCACACATATCCACAGATCTTAATTTACTGCCACTAAAAGCCTCTTAGGAAAAGGAAAAGTCCTTCCAGGCTCTTTGTCTATTTGTGATAAGGCCATGAGCATCTATATTAGCAAAATCCAAAAAGAGAGAAATGGTTTAACATTATTTTAATTAAAATGTGATCGTACAATTGTTTAAGGAGATAAAAATAATTCTCATTCATTTTAATTAGGCTTCATTTTTGCATGCCTGGAGCATCTCCTCCTGTGCTGGGGCTCTGGAACATTCCTGACTCCTCCTGCCTCTCCCATCCTCTCATCCCATCCAGCCCCTTACCCCTGATCTTGCCAAGGAGGCTGCGGTGGGAATGTGGGGAATGGGCAAAGCAGCCTAAAAAGAGAGGAGAATTCCTGTGCCATGGAGAGTCAGAGCTCTCAGTGTTTGCCACACTTGCACTCGCAGGGAGGGGGTGCAGGGAATGCAGCAGATTCCCAGAGCAGCTGAGGCTGCCCCTGAATCCCTGGAAGTGCCCAAGGCCAGGTTGGACATTGGGGCTTGGAGCAGCCTGGGACAGTGGAAGGTGTCCCTCCCCATGGCAGGGGGTGGAACAAAATCATTGTCAAGGTCCCTTCCAACCCAAACCATTCTCGGATTCTGTGAAAAAGAAGAAACTGGGAGCTCCATGTCTGGGCATGAAGGATTTGGGTGTTGCTGTAAAGGAGCAAAGGAGCTGAGCAGCTCCAGAGGGTTCCTAGGATGGCACTTTGGAGGTTAGAAAAATTATTTTAATTCATAAGCAAGGCTGAGAAAGCTGAGGGAGCTGAGGGAAATGAAGGAGATGACAGAAGAGAGGGAGCTGAGGGAGCTGAGGATGCTGAGGGAGCTGAGGATGCTGAGGGAGCTGAGGGAGATGAGGGAGCTGAGGATGCTGAGGGAGCTGAGGGAGCTGGGGGAGCTGAGAGCTGTCAGCTCTGCTGTCTGCTGCCATCACAATCTGTTCCTGCTTCACAGCAAACAGAGCAGGGAGAGGGAAGGGTTTGCCAAGCTGGACAAGGCAGCCAGGCAGTGTGAGGAGAAAAACTGGGAATATCTCCACAACCCCTGTGCTGACTGGGCACTGGGAAGGAGCAGGGAGCAGTCTGTTGACAGCACTGGAGATATATGTGGTGGGACTCGTGTTTTTTCATGCAAACACTGTTCAAGGAGGGAACAAGGGATGCTCACATGTCCTCAGCCAGCTTTGTGCCAGCTCAAGGATATGGATCAGCCTGTGCCTCACGGGTTTGGCCAAGAGCATCACAGGATGGGTCTGCTGTATCACAGACCTTGTGCCTGTGAGGATATTCCTTGTGCTGGGGTTGATGCACTGTGGATGATACAAGAGCAATTCCCAAAACGCTCAGGTGCAATAAGAGGAGCCCAGGCTGGGCTCTAGTCTAAAACTGTTTTTAACTGAGAGCTGAACACCTGATTTTGAGTGGTGGGGATGGTGTCAGGGCAGGCTCTCAAATCTGAACACTCCCACCATTCCAGGGTCCCCCACATTGGAAGGTACCAAAGGCACGAAAGCTTTTGCAAACCTGGATCTCCTCCAAAATCCCTGTTCCTGACCTGAGCCCCTCCAGGCTGGACTCTCCTGTGTCCCCCCAGCTGCTGGCCACGGCTCCAGCAGCAGCCACAGCCCCACTGGGGTGCCCTGGCCAAGGCAGGACCACGTCCCCTAACAAATCACCCCAACGTTAACTTTAATTGGACACAGAGATAATAACCCCCATCCCTGTGCTAGTGGCTGATTTTGTAGTTCCCATTCCCAGAGGATCCATTAGAGGCATTGCAGGAGACAATGAAGCAATAATTCCTCCTCCAGGTGCTGTCCTCCCCTGACATTCTCATTTCCTTCTACTCCCCACACCAAGACAAAATCCTGATGGGCTTTGATGATATCAGGAGAGCAGCAGAAGTGCAAACTCCCACACTGATTTAATTTCTCAAATTGTTCTCCCCATTGCAAATATTTTCTGCTTTGTAACAGCTGAGGTTTGAAAACAATACTATGTGCACAGATACAGAGCCCTTCTCTTGTTTGCTTTGATTCCTCTGGAGAAAATAGAACTGATTCATTTATTCATTGCATATAAATTCACCAACTGTTTGACTCTTCTTTTTTTAATCATTGTGGCACAAACAACCCACAGTTTAATTTTTACAAGTTTCCTCATTACTCAGACCTGCTAACCAGGACATGTGAGAACAGAGGTACTCTTCAGTTGTTTACTGATCGTTCATTTTCCCTAGAATTCCTCATCCATCTCTTGTGGCATCATTTCTGCTTCTTAATGTGGTATCTCGAACATTTCTTTAACAAGAGAAGGTCAGAAAATTAGTGGTGAATAATTACAATTCAATTGAATTGTCCTTATTTTCCAAAGTAACTTTGTTCTGTAACCAGAGTCTTTACAGAGCTTCTCCTTCCGTGAGGAGCAGCTGCTCCCTTGGGATAGAGATTTATTCCAATTTATTCCCTGCTCAGGGTGGTGGGGTTACCCCTGGAAGGGATGTCCCTCCCCACCCCACACCTTCAGGAATTCCTGAAAGGTTTGGGTTGGAAAGGACCGTAAATCCCACCCAGTGCCACCCCTCCCATGGCAGGGACACCTCTCACTGTCCCAGGCTGCGCCAAGCCCTGTCCAGCCTGGCCTTGGGCACTGCCAGGGATCCAGGGGCAGCCACAGCTGCTCTGGGCCCCCTGTGCCAGCTCTGCCCCCCCCTCCCAGGGAAGGATTTATCCCTAGTGTCTATTCCCATATTCTCCTTTCTTCCCAAGGCAGGGAGCAGTGCTGCTGGACCTCATTCCCTGTTGAGATCCCAACGAGATCCCAATCCCAGCCGGGCCCATAGACACAGAAATCCCCTTTTTCTCCTCCCTGTGGGAACAGCCCCCGATCCACCGCAGCAGGAATGGCTGTGAAACAGGAATTGCTTCTGCAAA
Organism: Illadopsis cleaveri; assembly: GCA_013399915.1. Taxonomy (NCBI): domain Eukaryota; kingdom Metazoa; phylum Chordata; class Aves; order Passeriformes; family Timaliidae; genus Illadopsis; species Illadopsis cleaveri. The sequence goes on along the minus strand of VXBB01003053.1, from coordinate 58,278 downwards.
GCAATGAGAGGTTTTACAGGTCCATTTCCACTCCCTGCCGAGGTGAGAACAGGACCCTTCTAACCTCTGATCAAAGAGCTGCCAGGGAAGGAGCTGCTCCCTGCCTGAGGAGAGGCCCAGGTAGGGTCCTCCCACCAGGACTCACAAAAGCCCCGATGGGGTTCCTGCCCTGCCCAGCACGTCTTTAACAAACACCTCCAGCACTGCTCACCACCTTTGCAGGGTAAATCCATAGCAACCTCCCCACAAGTTAATCCAAATCCCCAAAACTTCACTGAAAAAGATTAATTTCTCTTATTAAAAAAACAGTCTCACTCATCAAAACACCTCTTAGTGCTGTTGTTTGAAATAAAAGGGATGATGAAAAGCTGCCAATGAGCCCCAACAGCTCCAAAGCTTAGAAAGTCTCCTGCAGGATGGTCTGGCAGGGAATATTTCCCTCAGGATGCTCCTTCCCTGAGGATGTTCCCTGAGCTGTGACAGACACTGACACACCCGAGGAGTGGGGAATCATTCACCTGGACAGAGATGGATCTGTGGAATCAGCCAGGGGCTCTCATGGAACATCACCAGGGTGAGGAGGGAAGATCCCGCTGGCCCTTAAAGCAAAGGGGCTGGAACTGAGGCCACTCCCGTGCTGGGAAATCCCTGTGATCCCCGAGAGCAGCTGTGACTGGGCCCTGAGTGCCCTCCTGGGTGACTTCCCAGGCAAGAAAAGAAATGGAGCTCGTTGAAGCCACATCCCTGGAAGTGTGCAAGGCCCAGCTGGAGGTGCCTCTGGGCAGCCTGGCACACTGAGAGGTGTCCCTGCCCAAGGCACTGCATGGGCTTTGAGGTCCCTCCCAACCCAAAACAGTCTGGGATTTTATGATTGCACAATAATTTTGTGATTTCTGGAGGCAAAGTGGAATAAGATCGTCTCTTCTCCTTTTCCATAAACTTTGTGCATCCAAAGTGAGGGGACAGCTTTTCAGCTCCAATGGGCTGCACAGGCAGCAGGAGCTTTCCCTGTCACACTTAGAGGATTTGGGGACATTTGGGATGGATGTGGGGACATTTAGGATGGATTTGGGGACATTTGGGATGCAGTTTGGTTGGCTAAGCCAAAGGCAGGGATTCCTGTCCCCTCCTGGCATGGACCCATCCCCATCCAGTTCTACGCATGCTGTGTGAGCCAGGGATCAGCACAAGCCCAGGGGACGCCGCGAGTCCATTCCTGAACACGGAAAATCCCCCTGGAGTTCTGCACCCAAAACCTCAAACCCTCCCACAGCACAGTCGCTGATTTCTCCTTTGGAGCGTCCCCAGAGCAGCTGAGCAGCGCTGCCGCAGCCACAGGCGTGTGTCTGAGGAGTTCCCAGCTCGCTGCTCCTCCGAACCCCCGGGTGCCGCTTCCCAGGTAACCCCTCAGTGTCCCCGCCGCTCCTTCCCACCCAATTCCCGCAGGCACCCCGGGCTCTCCTGGCCGGGTGTATCACGCAGTGAAGGCGGAGATCAGCGCTGCTGTCACCCTCTGAAGTCATGAGCAGGGAGAGATCTCCCCGGGAGCCTCCCTGCTGTGCTGGGATCATTTGGGGACCATCCTCATCATTACTGGGCCCATTCACCTTCCTAAAGAGCACAAAAGAACTGCTGGGGCATTTCAGGGATGAGTGGCTCGCTGATGGCGATTACAGAGATTATTTCTGAGGGTGTTGAAGTTCCCATTTCTCCGGGAATAATGGCTCACCTCCCCCGGCAGCTGGGGAACCCTGCCGGTCTCCCAGGAGCGATGAGTTAAGCACAAGGAAAAGGCCATTAGGAGCTTTGTGCTGGGGTTTGCAGTTGTCGGAGCGAGAGGAGTCGGCTCTGGCTTTTATCATGGAGGCAGGCGGGGAGCAGGGCTGGATTGGCACGGAATGAGCTGTTCGTGGACAAGGGATCGCAGCCTGATTGCCACTGAGATGAATTCAGGGGAGCTGCAGCCAGGTCTGGGAGCCTTTGGGTGATGGGAACTCATTCTGCAGCTTGGGCTGGGAGTCCCACTTTGCCATGCAGAGACAGTGTTGATAATTCCATTGCACACACAGGATCATGGAAAATCCGAGTGGGAAGGAACCCCAAGGATCATCCAGTCCCACCCCTGGCTCTGCACAGACCCCCCAACAATCCCACCCTGGGCATCCCTGGCAGCACTGTCCAAACACTCCTGGAGCTCTGGCAGCCTCGGGCTGGGACCATTCCCTGGGCAGTGCCTGAGCACCTCCGGGGGAGGAACTGAATCCTTTGGGAAAGGGATAAACTGAGGCACAGAGTGAGCCCGAGCAGAATCCTGGCTCACGGGGAGCCACAGCTGCTCCTCCCCAGGGGCATCAGCCCCGGTGTTACCAGCCCTGGGGGGCACAGGGTGTTATCTATCAGCCCTGGGGGGCACAGGGTGTTATCAGCCCTGAGGGGCATAGGGTGTTACCAGCCCTGGGTGCACAGGATGTTATCTATGAGCCCTGTGGGGCACAAGGTGTTATCTATCAGCCCCGGGGTGCGCAGGGTGTTATTTATCCTCCCTGGGGTGCACAGCGTGTTGTCAGCCCTGGTGTCATCAGCCCTGGGGGGGCACAGGGTGTTATCTGTCAGCCCTGGGTGCACAGGGTGTTATCAGCCCTAGGTGCACAGCGGCCTCCCCGGGGCACAGCCGCCCCCCAGGCCCCCGATGGCCCCGATGGCTCAGCAGCTGCTGCCCACAGCTCCTCCTAGCAGGGAGGCAGCCCCGGGGTGTCCGTCGGCTCTGCTGCTGCAGCACAGATTGCAATGTTTCCCCAGTCTGTCAGATTAGTCAGTGCTCGTTCACTATCCAGGAGAGCAGCTGCTCTCCAGTGCAGCTCAGGCCACCGAGCTGAGGGGACTGACCCTGCCACTGCCAGGGCTAATGAAGCTTTAAAACTCCTGTCTGCCCACATCTTCTGTCAGAAAATAATTCACCCTCAGATTTTGACTAATTACAGGAGTTCAGAGTGGCTGGGCTGGCTCTGATCCAAGGCCTGGCTGCAAGGAAAAGCCTCCCTCCATCTCCAGGTATTCAGGGAGATTCTGGAGAAGGGATTCAACCCCTCTGGACATCGGGTGGGGAGGGGGAACAGCTTTGGGGTTGATGTTGTGTCCCTGAGGGACCCCTGAAGACTGAGGTGTCTTCAAGGGATTCTTCAAGGCTCAAGGTTCACATAAAAATAAATGAATCCTGTAAAACCTCAGGCAATGGCTTCCAGCTCATTCCCAACTTTCCCCATTCATGCTCACTCAGGAATGGGGCAGAGCATCACTTGGAAGCTTCCATTTATCTGCCTGTGCATGCCCAGGGCTGAGAGGGAGGAGTAGAAATCAGAGGAAGGTTCTGTGCCCTATATGAATCTGAGGCATGAGCTGGTGACCCCAGGGATGTGAGCAGCACTTCCTGTGTGGAATATTGGCGTGGGGGCAGAGCCTCTGGGCAGGGAATGCCCTCAGGTTTAGTGCCTGCTCAGGACTTGCATGGTGGCTGTTTTCAGCTAAAAAAAAAAAAAAAGAACATAAAAAGCAGGCAACTTGTAAAGAAACATGGACCTTTAATTGAGAAAATACTTAATAGAGGAAATCATGGCTCAAATCAA
>VXBB01003053.1:42814-54235 GCA_013399915.1 Illadopsis cleaveri | reverse complement strand
AGGGTGTTATCTATCAGCCCTGGGGGGCACAGGGTGTTATCAGCCCTGAGGGGCATAGGGTGTTACCAGCCCTGGGTGCACAGGATGTTATCTATGAGCCCTGTGGGGCACAAGGTGTTATCTATCAGCCCCGGGGTGCGCAGGGTGTTATTTATCCTCCCTGGGGTGCACAGCGTGTTGTCAGCCCTGGTGTCATCAGCCCTGGGGGGGCACAGGGTGTTATCTGTCAGCCCTGGGTGCACAGGGTGTTATCAGCCCTAGGTGCACAGCGGCCTCCCCGGGGCACAGCCGCCCCCCAGGCCCCCGATGGCCCCGATGGCTCAGCAGCTGCTGCCCACAGCTCCTCCTAGCAGGGAGGCAGCCCCGGGGTGTCCGTCGGCTCTGCTGCTGCAGCACAGATTGCAATGTTTCCCCAGTCTGTCAGATTAGTCAGTGCTCGTTCACTATCCAGGAGAGCAGCTGCTCTCCAGTGCAGCTCAGGCCACCGAGCTGAGGGGACTGACCCTGCCACTGCCAGGGCTAATGAAGCTTTAAAACTCCTGTCTGCCCACATCTTCTGTCAGAAAATAATTCACCCTCAGATTTTGACTAATTACAGGAGTTCAGAGTGGCTGGGCTGGCTCTGATCCAAGGCCTGGCTGCAAGGAAAAGCCTCCCTCCATCTCCAGGTATTCAGGGAGATTCTGGAGAAGGGATTCAACCCCTCTGGACATCGGGTGGGGAGGGGGAACAGCTTTGGGGTTGATGTTGTGTCCCTGAGGGACCCCTGAAGACTGAGGTGTCTTCAAGGGATTCTTCAAGGCTCAAGGTTCACATAAAAATAAATGAATCCTGTAAAACCTCAGGCAATGGCTTCCAGCTCATTCCCAACTTTCCCCATTCATGCTCACTCAGGAATGGGGCAGAGCATCACTTGGAAGCTTCCATTTCTCTGCCTGTGCATGCCCAGGGCTGAGAGGGAGGAGTAGAAATCAGAGGAAGGTTCTGTGCCCTATATGAATCTGAGGCATGAGCTGGTGACCCCAGGGATGTGAGCAGCACTTCCGGTGTGGAATATTGGGGTGGGGGCAGAGCCTCTGGGCAGGGAATGCCCTCAGGTTTAGTGCCTGCTCAGGACTTGCATGGTGGCTGTTTTCAGCTAAAAAAAAAAAAAAAGAACATAAAAAGCAGGCAACTTGTAAAGAAACATGGACCTTTAATTGAGAAAATACTTAATAGAGGAAATCATGGCTCAAATCAAAATCCCTGCTCAGTATCCGGCTCTTCATCTTCCCAGGGTGGATATTGTCCAGACAGAGGCTGGACAGGGCTTGGAGCAGCCTGGGACAATGGGAGGTGTCCCTGCCCGTGGCACTGGTGGCACTGGATGGGCTTCAATGTCCTTTATAACCCAGAGCAGTCTGGAATTCTCTGATTCTCCTGTCTGTTGATTCTGTGATTGTGTAACCCAGGCACCAAGGAGAGACAGCGTCAGCTCCTCTGAGGAAAACAACATCACATCCACTGAGGAGATTAATCCACTCTGGGAACACTGGATATGAACAGGGACAACTGGGAGAGAAATTGTGAGCAAATCCACAGCCTGGAGTCCCTTGTCCTCAGGCATCTTTCAACCTGCAGCAGCTTGGGAGCACTCAGGGACAAGGAGAGCGATCCACTAGGAGCATGGGAAGTGGCAGGAAGGATTCAGGGAGTGCTTTGCTTCAGAGTCACCTCACTCTACTGAGAAAAAACAATTTCTGGATCACTCCTGATGCTTAGACTCCTGGTGCAGCCTGGCTGCCCACACAACCTCCTCTGCAGCTGGAATATTTGCCTTTCCCTGGCTCTTTTTGGCACGTCACAGATGAGTTATTGCAAGGAAAGGGGTTCAGTGTTGGAAATGAGGGGCACAGGGACAGGTGGGGCAGCAGTGCAGAGGCAAACATCTGTATCAGACCCCCACAGCTGCATTCCCACCCTGGCACACCCTGCCCACCTCCCCAGAGCTCACCTTCCATAACAAACCCACTTTAGCAGGAGACAGGGAGAGCTTTGCAGTGGATTTGGGGGAATGGGGCTGACAAAACTAAAGAAAACCCCAAACATCTTCTGATAAAGTGTGTTTGGCTTCCTCCAGAGCAGTGGGGATTTCCTTCCTTTGGAAAATTGACTTGTCATCACAACCACTCATTTTCAACCCCATGTGTTCCTTTTGTCTGTTTTGGGAAAAGAGTGGATTTCAGCAAAAACTCCAAGGAAATGTTGTGAAGGGAGAGTGGGGAAGTATTTGGGGCCAGTTTGCTACAGACACAATGGAACATTCCAGGCATTCCAACCCCCCTGCGTTTGGGGCTGATTCCCAGTGCAGTCTGAGTGCATCCAGGGTCTGCTCCCAGCTGAGCAATTCCTGAGGCATTTGTGGCACCATCCCAGTGATTTCCCTGCCCTGGGTTAAGCTCAGCTCAGCCAGAGCTCTGGGTTTCCCCACTGATTCAGTCTCAGACAAATCCCTTTCCTTTGCAGCCTCCAGATGCAAAACCCACCGGGAAATTGTACTGGATAAAGATTTTGGGGTTGGAGTCCTTTATTCCTGCAGGTTCCCAGGAAGGTCAGAGTCCCTCGGCACAGTTTTGTGAGGGTGAGGACTCTGGAGAAACCCTGGGATGGAAACCAGGAGTGAGGGAACCCAGTGGGGGTTGGAACAACTGGGGATTTGCAGGGACAGGGCTCGAAGGCTCAGCAGGGATCATCAAGAATCCCAAAATTCCAGAACAGTTTGGGCTGGAAAGGACCTTAAAGCCCATCCAGTGCCACCCCTGCCATGGCAGGGACACCTTCCACTGTCCCAGGCTGCTCCAAGCCCTGTCCAACCTGGCCTTGGGCACTGCCAGGGATCCAGGGGCAGCCACAGCTGCTCTGGGCACCCTGTGCCAGGGCCTGCCCACCCTCCCAGGGAACAATTCCTGCCCAATATCCCATCTAACACTGGGGAAGCATTCCCTGTGTTCTGTCCCTCCATCCCTTGTCCCCAGTCCCTCTCCAGCTCTCCTGGAGTCCCTTTAGGCACTGGAAGGTCACAATAAAGTCACCTCACAGAAGTGACAGGAGTGAAGGAAGGAGAGGTGGGGTAAACTGCAGGGAATATTTTGGGATGGCTGTGGAATACAGGCAGCCATAGGCAGATGCTGCATTTTCTGGGGCAAATGGGCAGGAAAACATTTGTCAATAAACCTTTCCTGGTTCCTCCCTCCATACTCCACAGATTGTTCCCTTCCCATCTCCTTCATCATCCTCCCTCTGCCACTGCCCCCTTGCATCCCTCATGTGCCACATTCACAGTGTCTGCACAGAGCCAGCCTGAGGGTCCCAAATTCCAGCATCTCCTCAGGGAGCTCCCTGCAGTGCCCAATACCAGCACACACCAAATGCAAGGGGGATGCTCCCTGCCCCCTGAGCAAGAGCTCAAAAATTCTTTAATGGGATCTGGCAGAATAAACCCCAACCATTGTGTTATAATGTGTATAAATTATTATCCTTTTTCCAGGCACACATGGCCTCATTGTCCCTTTCTTCCTGCATGAGGTGACACCCAGGACACTGCCCATTGTCCCTGTCAGTGAAAGGCAAGTCAGACTTAACCCAGTCAGGCTTAACTCAGAGCATTCCCAAACTGTGCTGGATAAATTTTCTGAGGTTGGCTCTTGCAGCTCCAGCCTGTCTGGAATGCAAAGCAGCCCTGGGCTCATGTGGAGCACAGAGGAGTCTGGGCAGGAAGGAAAGATCCATGGAATCCCGTCTGAAATCTGATGGAAAAACCTCATGGACTGCAGGGTGAACATCAGTGAGTGGGCAGGGGCAGCCAACTCCCCTTGGTGGTTAAACCTTCCCTGGGACAGGGAACGGATCGAGCAGGGATGGAATCCAAAGGCAGAGCAGGACTTTGGCTCCTGTTCCTGAGCTTTCTGATCCCAGATGCCTCCCGTGTTGCCATAGAAATAATGCAGCGCCCGAGCCTGGTGCTGTCCCCCCTCCCCCTGCACTCACATTTGGGGTCCAGCTGGGGAAGTGACACCTCCCACCCCTGACAGCCCCCAGGCCGCTTTGGATGGATTTTCCTTCATTTGTTCCCAAACCAACCACAGAACTCCTGCCTTGCTCCCCCCGGGAACTCTGCCCTGCCCTGCAGTTTATGGAGGCATTTCTCAGCCCTGCTTAGGGACGTGTTTAAGGCTCCATTATTCTTATTTATTGTTGGGTCTTGGAAGCCCTTCCCAGGCAGAGCCAGTGCTTTATGTGCCTGGGCTCGGGGTGAGCTCTCCCTCTCCAGTGGTGCTGCAAACCAGGTCCAAGTCCTGCAGAACAGGAGATACCGACCTGCAAATCGCATTTTAATGTGACAGCGACTTTAGATCACGTTTAATTCCCAGCGTTTTTCATTTCCAAGTTGTTCCCTCCTTTCCAGACCCACACTCAGCTCAGGAAACTCTTGCTTAGCTTGCAGGAAGGAAAATTGTGGTTCTATTCAGAAGTACAAACCCCAAACTCCCAACAACCCTAAAACATTGGATGCACTCCCTGCATCCCTTCATATCCAATGTCAGAATTATGAGTCAGGGAGGATCTGCTATCCCTGACCAGGAAAGGATTTTCAGCCAGTGTTGCTGTGGCTTCAGTGCCTGCAAGAAGGAAAGGATCCCAAAATCAGTGGATTAACCATCCCACACATCTCCAGGTGTGTGTCCTGTCCCCATGTCCACATCCTGGGGAACATGGAACAGGGATTGGGCACTGGATCCTCTGTTTTGGGAAGGTGTGTGAGGCCAGACAGGGACTGAGCTTTACTCAAACAATGAAAATAACCTGAATTCAGGGGTTAATGGTCAACAAGAGGGCAGAAGTCAGAATAACTCCAGAGAATCATGGAATAGTTTGGTTTGGAACAACCATCCAATTGCCCCCCTGCCATGGGCAGGGACAGCTCCCCAGCAGCTGTCAATGCTGAACCATTGTGTGGGAAACTGGACACTTCCCACCTGGACTGGAAGGGGAAGTGGGGCCTCTGTGTGTGTCTAAGATGGATCTTAGGCCTGATCTAACTTTACACATCCTCTGACACCTGGTGAATTCTCCCACTGTATCATTCTCTGGCTGGGGAAAGTTACTGCCTCTTTTGGGTCCTGGGAAGGTGTTTGCAGTCACAGCTAACAAATATTCAATGTGACTTCACAAATATTCAATGTGACTTCACAAATATTCAATGTGAATTCACAAATATTCAATATGAACTTAAAATAGTCAAAATGAGTTCATGAATACTCAATTTGACTTTACTTCCCAACTATTCAGTGTGATTTCACCAAGCCCTTCCTCTCTCATTAAGCTGTAATGGAAGCCCAGCTCACCCCGGGTGTCCCTGGGCCCTGAGCTGGGCTGGTCCTTCCCTGAGGCTGCAGCTTTCCTGGGTGGAGTGGATGGATTTAGGGCAGGCTGGAGGCTGCAGCCTCAGAGATTCCTGAGTTTCTCTTTGGCACAGAGCAGATGCTGCATGTGGGTCCAGCCAGGACGGACAGACAGACCACGGAGCTGCCCAAGGGCACCTGCACTCACACCTGACTCATTTCTCTTGCGGAGCCTGCACCAGATTTTATCCAGTCCAGTTTCCCATCTCTCCAGCCCCTCATTCCTGCAGTGGAAAAAGAGCAGAGGACCCAGGGAACAGCTCTGGGCAGGGGCTGAGGGGATGCACCAGGCCCTGCCTCTGCTGCCACAGCTCCTTTGAAGGGGAACAGCTTCTCCTGCTCTAATCCTTGCAATTAACTCCTTTGGGAGCTTTGGGATTTCTGCTGGGCTCTGGTAACCTGGGATCCCGTGTGCTCAGGGCTTTGGAAATGCCAGGAGGGGACAAAGTCCCTGGTGCAAAGGGGACCCAGGTGGGTGACACCAAGATTCAGCAGGTGAGTAGCACAGGGGTCAGCAGGTGGGTGACAGGGGTTCAGCAGGTGGGTGACACAGGCGTCAGCAGGTGGGTGACACCAGGACTGAACAGCTTTGGCAGCTCCCAGTGACCCAGAGCCACCCCGGGCTCTGGCAGCTGCAGTGACACAGCCGTGGGGTCACAGCTCACAACTTCGTAACCCTGTAGTAGAACCAGCCTCGTGGAGCTACTCCAGACCCAGGTGGGGGTAACTGAGGAGAATCTGAGTTCAGGGCTGCCTCCACCACCCCTGCCATGGGTTGTTGTTAATTTGGGCATCACTGTGTCATGGTCAGGGATTCCCAGGAGGGTTTGTGGGGTGGGATGGGACATGGAGCCTCCACAGGTGTGGTGGGAACCCAGCTGAGGATTTGAAACAAACTGAGACTCCCATGAAAATCATGGAATGCCAGAATGGTTTGGTTGGAAAGGACCTTAAAAATCACCCAGTTCCACCCCTGCCACAACAGGGACACCTTCCACTGTCCCAGGTTGCTCCAAGCCCCAGTGTCCAACCTGGCCTTGGAAACTTCCAGGGATTCAGGGGCAGCCACAGCTGCTCTGGGCACCCTGTGCCAGGGCCTCCCCACCCTCCCAGCCAGGAATTCCTTCCCAGTATCCATCCAAACCTTGTCTCTGTCAGTTTGAAGCCATTCCCCCTTGTCCTGGCTCCTGGGAATTGTCTCTCCCAGCCCCAGGCCTGTGGCACCAAGGCCCTGATCCCTTTTCCTGTGTGGCCCTGGGGACTCCAGGGCTGGCATTTCCGATTTACATCTTGGTGAAGGGGAAAGGAATTTGTAATATCAGTAAATATTCATGCTTCTGGGAGGACCAGGGATCAACTAACTCCTGAATTTTAAACGTTGTTTGGAAATGAACCTGAGAGCCTCCAGCCCTGAGTGGAGCAGGGTTTGGAAAGGATCTCTTCCTTAATTTTTGCTGGAGCATCCAGGGAATCAGATAGAGCTTCCAACCCAACCCTCCCTGGAGGATTCAGCCCATCCATCAGTGGGCCCAGTATTCCCCATTCCAGGTGCTATTCAGCATTAATTAAATTGTGCTGGTTTCTGAATGAGAGCTGCCTGTTCCATGGGCTTCCCTGATCCATTGATTTGGGAAGTAATCAGGCAACATTTTCCCTACTCTTATGTCCCTCACAATGTTTCCTTTGCTTAGAGGAAATTCCTGGCCCACCAGCTCCTGACAACAGGATCAGAGGTTCAGATTTCCAAGCCTTCAGGCACAGACCCTGCTCTGTGCCTGTTGTGCTCAAACACAGGCCACAAAACTCCTCTGAAACAGCCTCAGCACTGGCTTAAAAACCCCAGATCTGATTGTTCCAGCTTCCTCTGGTACCTTGGAATCATGGGGCAGTGCTGTGTGTCCAGACAGAGCCTGACAACAGCTGCTGAACACCTTGGGATTCAAGCTTGAGGAACTTGGGTCGTGTGGGGAAGAGTTTTGGACTCATTCCCCATGTTTTCCCCTATTTTGGACACATTCCCCATGTTTTTCCTGATCCAAAGGTGCTCCTGTGCCACAGGCAGAGGTGAGGCTGTCCCCTGAGTGAGGGAGAGGCTTTCCCAGACTTTGTGTGATCTCTGCAGGGCTCCCAGTGCCGGCACATCCCGGAACAGGGATCCTGGGAATGATGATTGTCCTGCTGGGAATGGGAGGGCTGGGACAGGACTGATGCTGTCCCTCCCATCAATCCCCTAGATGGATTTTATCCAGGGCCACCAGCAGAATTCCCTGCTGGACAGCCCAGGGAAGGCCTCAGTGGGATGGGTGTGAATTAAAGCTGCTCCCAAGGGCTGGGCCCAGCCCTGGCACTGCCCCTCAGGCACTCCCAGTCTGCAGTCAGGACTCACCTGGGCTGCAATGCCAAGGGAAACACGGGCATTTACTGCCATTCCCACCATGGAGGAACCCCTTTGAGCAGGGATTCAATGCACTGTGGGGTATTTTAACAAATGTAATTAAAAGGGGCTCTTGTAGCAGGAGACAATTCAGCAAGGCTTAATTAAAATATTGCTGGCCCTGCTTAACTTGCTCAGCTCCTCCTAAGAGCTGATGAAATGCAAAGCCTTGCTTCTGTTTTCATTTGGGAGAGAGTTCATTAATGGTCTTTCCTGCACTGGATTAAGCCAAGTGCTCAAAAAGAGAATAAATTGATTTTCAGTAATTGAGGATCAATATTTTTTGGCTGAAATCCAATATTGGAAATAAAAGCCTTAAAAAAACAAAAAGGGGAAATAGGAGGTTCACGTGTAAAAGAAATTCTGTGGCTTTGCTTCCATGAAGAAAATCAGAGCATTTTGGGGGCAAGCAACCATTTCCCTCAATTTTTATCGAAAAAACAAAGCACAAAATATTTGGCCAGTCCTTCCACAGGAGTTTTGAGTGGAGAAAAATCCTGAGCAAGGATTTTCCCTGGATTTTATTCTCCAGCTTTAGTGGTGAGGGTACAACCCCTCCCTCCCTGCAGGAGTGGCTGCTGGAGCAGAACATTTCAATCATAGGCTAAAAATACAACTCTCAATACAAGCAGGTGATTTTTATTGCTGTGCCAGTGGTTTCTGGGAAGCTGCAAAACTCCTCAGGCCTTGGGTGAGACTCAGGTTAAAATGTGGATCTGGACTGGGATTAGAGAGCAAATCCTGCCTGGAACAGCAGGAGACTGCCTGTATTCCAGACCTGCTCCTGGGCTGGATTTTTTGGGAACCTGATGTTCCCAAAGCTGTTCCTGGGCTGGATTCTATGAGGATTTTCTTCTTCCCCCACTGGATAAACCAACCCATCTTCTTGAGTGTTTTTTCCACTAAACCATAACAGAATTGTAAAAGGAAAAAAAAAAAGATCCTTTGGATTGGATTTGCTGTTTCTGTTATTGCCCAATTACTGCAATCCCAGCTCCTCTTGGAAAGGTCATCCCTGGCCTTCATTGCAGCTCCAGCAGGGCCTGCAGAGGGTTTTCCACAGGGAATCAGGTCCCTGTCCTGGTCACTGCTCAGGACACAGCTCCTGTTCCCTCCAGCTGGGCTGTGCCAGGGAAGGCCTCGCTCTGCTCCCTGCGCTTCCCCCGGGATTGAACAGGGAATAAAGGCTCCCAGAGCACCTGGAATTGGTGATTCTGGGATTGAACAGGGAATAAAGGCTCCCAGAGCACCTGGAATTGGGGCAGCAGAGCCAAATTGCTGCTTTGCTCCCATTCCTTGGCCCAGCAAATCCCCCCAAGTGGCTGCCAGGGGAATTCAGCAGAGTTCTAGGAGATCATTGAGCGGTTGGGTTTGGAAAAGGACTTTGGGACCACTGAGTGCAGGTGTTAAATTGGGTTTAAGTGCTCTGGTGGTCTCAGCAGAGCAGGAGGGGAGGGCAGGGGCTGTCCCAGCACAGCCCACACCGGGGTGAAGCTCCTGGGACCTGCTGGGATTTGCCAACCCTGGAAATCCTGAGTGGGAATGGACCTCCAGGACCATCCCACCCCTGTCCCTGCACAGACCCCCCAACAATCCCACCCTGGGCATCCCTGGCAGTGCTGTCCAAACACTCCTGGAGCTCTGGCAGCCTCGGGCTGGGACCATTCCCTGGGGAGCCTGGGCAGTGCCCAGCAACCTCTGGGGGAAGAACCTTTCCCAGTATCCAACTTGGCCCTGCCCTATCCCATCTCCAAGAGTCCAAGACCCTCTGGGTCTTGTTCCTGGTCAAGCTTTGAATTTTTAACTACTGGGCCAAATTTCCAAACTTGGGGCAGCACATCCAGAGGGGAACGAGGAGAACCCACAGCCCCTCCCCAGTGAGTTCATCTCCATCCCACAAGCACATCCCCCAAGCCCACACTCAGCACCTGCCGTGTCCCACATCCAGCCCCACCTGCTGCACAGGACCCTTCCCATGGGTGCTGAGGGATTGCAGGAGCTGGGACTGCTCCAGCTGTCCTCTGCACCAGCCTGGCTGTCCTGGCTGCAATTTGGAGGTGCCAAACCTGCCCAGGGGCTGGGCACGGCTGAGCCCGGATGTGCTGAGCCCATCCTGCCACCAGCACTGAGATTTGCTCTGAGCAGTAGCATCCATCTCCCAGCACATTCCCAGCACTTTCCCAGCACAGCTCCAGCTGGGAGTTTGCTCCTCATTGTTCTCTCTAGAAGGCCCCAATCTGTAACTGATAGCACAGATTTTTGCACTGATTCCAATTTATGACAAGTAAACCTAGCAAAGCAGTTTCTGACTAGCTCTGCATATTAAACCTTTTCCCTTGGAAAGAAGTGTTCGTGGGGGGAAAAAAAGATAATAAAAATCACTTAATTTGTTGCTCCAAACCAGTGTTGCTGAACAAATACTTCCATTAAAGTGGAACTCTTGACCTGGGCACTGGGAGCTCCCTGTGTTCGTGCTCATCTGCTGTTATTTTCCTCTCTCATTGTGTGGGCTCGCCAGATTCCCAAATCCATGAAAATATGGATGTGACTGCACTGAAGGGCAAGACATAGAAATCTGGAGACTGCTACATTTGCAAGGGCAGAAATGAGGCTGAGGGAGAGGTGAAATTTTATTTTCATCTTCTCATATTGGAGCTTTCCTGTAAATCCAACCAAACTTGGACTTGCCTGAGGGACTGTGTGGCAGCTCAAACCATTCCTGAACATCCTCCCAAGCATTTTTTGACTTTCTTATTACATTTTGCAATCAGCCTTCCCTGCTCTAAAAGAATTTCAGTGCCATTTTGGAGGGGATTGCAAAAGGTTGTCAATTTGGTTTTTTTTCCAGCTCCAATAAATCTTATCCCAGGATTCAATCATGGTGCTCTCCCAGGGCACAGGTCACATCCTGCAAAATCCCTCAGCCAGCCAAAACATCCACTGCTCTCGTGGAAGGGAAGGAAAGATCCTGGGAGGGCTGGGCAGAGCCCAGGGGCCACCAAGGTATTTCCAGCTCATTTTCCTGATTGTGCTGAAAATGTTAAGGTGGATAAATAATTCATGCCCTGGGTCAGATGTTCAGCTCACTCCTGGCTGAGGTTTACTAATGACCCCCCTGGCTCCCATCTGCATCAGCTTCCCTTTCCCACTAAATTAACCGGGAAACTGAGGCAGGGCTGGCAGATCACTGCAGGGACTGAGGAGCCCCTGGATCTTTAGAGAAGCTTTTAGCAAATAATTCCTCACTAATGGTGCTTATTTGTTTCTTGGACTCATGGAATCCTGGTGTTAAGAATGAATTCCTGATGTTTTTTTCACCAGGGACATGTGGGTGGTGAGACCTCGGTTCGCCCCGGCTGCAATGGGGAGAGTCCCCTGGGGGCTGCCAGGGGCCAGGGTGGAGGGCTGGGGCCGTGGAGGGGTGGAGCTGGGGTCCCTGTGGGTGCTTGCCCGTCGTGTCCCAGGGCTCATTCTCGGCTCCGCTCTCGTTCCTCTGCGGGTTTTGGCCGCCATGCCCGCAGCGCCGTGGGCCCTGGCGGGCGGCCC
>VXBB01003053.1:16609-34645 GCA_013399915.1 Illadopsis cleaveri | reverse complement strand
TCCCTTTTCCCCAGGATCACGTTTCAGTTATTCCAGGCTGGAGCTGCACATTCCCTGCCCATGTCTCTGAATGTCCCACATGGGTCATTTTCCCCTTCCCTGTCCTGGAGCAGAACTGTCCCCAGCTCCTCCATCCCTGTTCCAAACCCTTCCAGGTGCAGCTCAGGATGAGCTGGAGTTTCCACACCCCTGCTGGGCAAGGGCCTCACCCTCCACTCCCCTGGGCCTCAGTTTCCCAGCTTGTGGAATCTCTGGGAGTGCACCCATGGTGTGAAACCAGTGAATGCCCGGGAACTTCGGGGCTGAAGCCTCGGGAGTGGGGAAAGAGTCAGGCCAGAAGAGGACCTGTCCTCCCCGCTGTCACTTCAGTGACAGGAGCACAACTTTGTCCCCTCAATGGGAACAATCCAGGGACACGATGGAAATCAGGGCCACAGTTTCCCAAACAAATGCAGCACTTTTGTCTTTAAATAAGCACAAAAGATTCCCAGCTTTGTTTGCTGCCTGCACAACAAAGGAGAGAGATCTTTGCCCAGATATCGTGTGATTGCTGCCGGGCTCTGCCGTTTTGATAGAGAATCTCATTCCTCCTGCGCCTGGAGAGAAATCCAATGGAGCAGAGGCTTGGGATCGATAGCAGCTGGAGCAGCTCAGGGCAGACAGGCCGTACTCACAGCCACTGAGCTTCCAGAGAGTTTTCCTGGAAAAGCAGCTCGTGCCTGGGTGCTGTGGTGTTGTACTCCAGCTGCTTGTTACTTTTGGTATCAAGGGCTGGGGGTCTCGGAGCCAGCTGTGCCTGGCATGGTACCAAACACAGAGGGATGGGAACAGGGGGAGACTTCACTCCAACAGCTGGACAGAAGCTGCTCCGAGACAGTGATGGCTCTGCTGGGCAATGATTCCTGACAAGTGATTCCACCGGGGACAAGGGAAGGATTTCAGGAAAGGAGAGGTTGGGAGGGCTCTGATTTTGCCTGCAGAAAATTCCTGGTGTGAGTAAGGAGCAGCTTTGGGAGGCAGCACAAAAATCCCTTCCTGGAAACCTCCTGGGGGCGATGGGGATTGGGGACAGTTCTCCACAGGAACCTGGGGCCAAAGGGAGCCTACAAGGAACAAAAAGAGGGGTGTTTGCAAGGGATGGAGTGCCAGGACACAGGGGAATGGCTTCCCACTGCCAGAGGGTAGGGCTGCATGGGAGACTGGGAAGGAATTCCTGGCTATGGTGGTGGTCAGGCCCTGGCACAGGGTGCCCAGAGCAGCTGTGGCTGCCCCTGGATCCCTGGAAGTGTCCAAGGCCAGGCTGGATGGGGCTTGGAGCAGCCTGGGACAGTGGAAGGTCCCTGCACATGGCAGGGGTGGCTCTAAGATCTCTTCCATCCCAACCCGGTCTGGGATTCCATGATCCAGGTCTGTACCTGGAGGAAGCTGCACACCTTTGTCCCCAAGGCTCTTGGTCTGTTACCATCCCTTTGCTTTCTCTTGCTTCCAGAAGAATTCCCTCACCCTCCAAAGAAAGGGAAGGGGGGATGATTTCCACTGGTCCAGGAAAATACTCCCTGTGCTGACTTTAACTTTTATCTGCAGCCCCAGAATTGGTGAATCTTTACATTCCTGCAGCCGTTTGTGAGGCACTGACAGGCTGGAGAGGGGACAGGAGCCTGTCCTGAGAGGAGGAGAGTGCTGGTGTTTGAAGGTGAAGTGAAGAGAGAGCTCACTGCCTCCAGTATCCCCAGAGTATCCCCAGAGTATCCCTTGAGTATCCCCCTTTTATCTGCTCATTTTCCTTGTTCTGAATTTGCTGTTACTGTTCCATGGAGCTCTGTTCCCTCTCAACTCCTTCTGTCACCTTTGAACTTCCCTTTGGTTAAATGAATCCTAATTCTATTTAAAATGCTCCCAAAGCCAAAGCTTGGGGATTTTACAGCACGTTAGAAATGGATCTCAGGGTTTCCTGGAGGAATTGTTACAAAAGCCAGTGAACACCCTCAAACGCAGTCCCAAAAGATGTCCTTTCTTCATATCCACCTCTCCTGCTCCTTGAGGACCTGAAACCCTAAACCAGCTTCTCTGGGCTTTTGCAGCTCTGGGCTCCAATTCCTGCATTTGGAAACAAAACCCCAGGCACAGCCATATTCTCTCATTTCTTGCCCTCTTGATCCTGCAGGAGCTAAGGGCAATGTTGCACTGTGGAATATTCACCTATTCCTTTGATTTTTCTTCCTCATTGTTGCTGTTCTCCTTGCTGCCCATATTTGCATTAAATAAGGCCTTTATTGCTCCTGGCCCTGAAGTCCCAATGCGTTCAGGAGCTGCAAAGTTTATAAAAGCTGCAGGTGAGGAATAAACCACTGGGACAAATGTGTTTATTAATAAAAATGTGGGAATATTTTCATCTGTTAAATCCAAGGCAAGGGTGCTGAGCAGAACCTTCCTCACTGAGGTCACAGGCCATGGAATCAGGGAATGCCTTGGGTGGGAAAGGAACTTGAAGACCTTCCAGTTCCCACCCCATGCAATGATCACGGACACCTTCCACTATCCCAGGGTGCTCCAAACCCTGTTCAGCCTGGCCTGGGACCCTTCCAGGGATGAGGCAGGCACAGCTGCCCTGTGCCAGAGCCTCACTCCCCTGACAGAAAAATCTTTTCCCTTAAATCCAATCCAAATGCTCCCTCCCTCAGTTTAAAACGAACAGTCCCTGTCCTGTCATTGCACGTCCTTATAAAAAGCTGGAATTTCTCATGGCTGCCTTGCAGCTGGCAGGGATGGCTCCTGTTTTTCCAGATTCCCCTTCCCACGTCCACACCTCAGCACCTCGGTGCCCATTTCCAAGCCAGCAGCTCCATATGGGATGTGCTGGGCACATTCCTGGTTTCTGCCCCATGGACCTCCTCCAGCTCCAGCTCCTGCATTTTCCCTCCCTCTCCCTGCTCAGCACCCTTGTCCTGCCTCATCCCTCTCCTGGGGCTGGGGTTTCCTTGCAGCTCCCTCTGGATGCTCTGTCCCTGCCCTTTTCCCGAGCTTCAGGCTGGGAATGCCTGAGCTGGGAAACCCCAGAGGCTGCTGGTCGTGCCTGTAAAACACGTCCTGGAATGTCCATGGTCCAGGCAGGGTGTGTCCCTGCAGAGGGGATTGAGGTACCCTCAGGCACAGCTGCAGGTGATAGCATGGGGTTAAAATGTTTCTAAAATCATGGGAATTGTATACAATGGATTCAGGGGAGGTGGAAAGAAAGGTTGGGCCTGGATAGGCCTGGGAAAGGGAACCAGGGCTGGGTAGGCCCTGGGAATGAAGGTTTGGCTTTGTCCTTACTAGATCATGTGAAACTGCACCTCCATAATCATTGTATGATAAATTATATGATTGTTAATTGTAATGATTGTTTGGTAATTGAATATGATTATTGTTTAATTGTAACAAGAATCATGAGATACAATATTTGGGGGCCTGATGAAAACTACAGGAATTCCTGCTTGGATAAGATCAATGTACACAATAGAACAATATGGGTTTAATAATTAATAAGTGGTTATGTAACGAAAGGATATAAAAACATGTCCATCTCGAATCCACGTCAGAGTCAGATTTGGGTTTGTACCCCGTACCCCTGATTTCCAGAGCTCTTCAATAAAAGCACCTGCATATAATCATTCTGTGATTATGTGTTTCAACACTAACACAGGTAATTAATGACTACAATTAATGACTGTGATTAATGACTGCATGTGATCAATGGCTCTCTCCTCCTTCCCTTCTCTGACAGGGAGGAGCAGGTTAGAAATGCCCTGATCGATGGAGATTGGCAATCAAACCCTGATCTGCTCCTAAACCTGCTCTGGAATGTGTTCCCTCTCCTTCTGCTGAGCTTTAACACCTGCTTTAAACACCTCCTGCTTTAATTCTTTATCTCAGCACCATCACTGGCTCCCGGGTGTGTGTTTGTGTTTAGGCTCAGCCTAACCCAGCCTTGATTTGGGATGCTGCTCCTTCCCCAGGAGTCACTGCAGACACGTTCTGGTCTAAAAGACGCGGACTTGGCTCTGATCTCCCTGCCCAGACACGGCTCCTCTGCGCTCTGTTAATGGCCCTTTTGTGGGAATCACCCTCTGGAATTGCCTTCCCACTTGAGGCCTTTCAGCTGCTCTATTTTCGAGTCAAATCAGAGGTAGACACTGGATACAGGACTTATTAGCACTAATTGCCTCCCAGGGTGAGATCAAACATGCAGATTGCTGAAATGTCCTGCTCTGTTTTCATAATGGCCATTTAATTCCATGGACAGAAGTGCAGTGAACTTATCCAGGGAAAGGTAATACATGTAAATTGAAAATGTAATGGGATATTGGGACACATTACAGGCAGCAGGTCTGCCAGATGTGATTAAACTCAGTTCCTGTACGAAGGGATAATGGAGCCCGTGTAGAGCAGCAAAATAAAGCCCTGATTCTGCTGTTAACACCCAGCTGACCCCTCACAATGGTCCTGTCCACATCCAAATTAACTTGGTCTGCATGCTTTGGGAGAATCCGAGGTTTATTGCTCCAGACACGTGACAGAGCATGAGTGCTCATGGTTCCCAGCCTGACTCAAAATCTGATTTTTGCTTGGTTTTATTTTATTCCTGATGTCTGATACCGATCAGCTGGAATCAGTCATGCTGACTCTCCTCACGCAGGAACATCTGAGCAGGGGCTGGATTGGAGTTCTGCTGGTCCTGGCCCATCCCAGAGCTGGAAAATGGAAGGGATGGAGGGAATAGCCAGGAATCCAGGCTGAGCAGAGCGGAATGCTCAGACGAGGCTGCTCTGGGAGGGCAGAAAGGGACAAGTTTTCCAAAGGATGGATTCAAATCCCAGCAACAGCACAGGATTCCCGACCAGAGCTGCAGTGCCCCCCTGGAGACATCCACAGCACCCCCAAGGAGGAGAGGAAGAACTGATCAGCTTTTCGTTTCATCCCCCACTATTCCCCTTTATTCCCAATTATCCTGTCCCGTATTATCCCATTTTCTGACACAGACACGTAAATTTCCTACTGCTCGATCCAGCCCCGCTTCTGTATCCAACCTTCCCACCTGGCTGCTTTTAAACCTCCCACTGAACACAACACACAAATAACAACCCCGGGGCGTGCTGGCTGAATCCCAGAGCCCCCTCGGGCCGATTTCCTCCTGCTTAGTTTCCTTAGCGCAGCCACCTCGGGGTAATCAAACAATTAGGGACCCGCTAATGACCCTGCGAACGGCTCCGGTTAATGAGGGAGGCACAAACCCTTCCCTTCTGGGCTGAATCTCCTCCGGTTTGCCTTCATCCTCCGCCTTCCAGGCTGGATTCAAAGCCGGGGGCAGCAGAACCTCAATACGAGGCTCTGAACATTTAATTTCTGGGGCTTTGCATCTTTGGGTCAGACAAAGCTCAGGAACAGAGAGGTCTTGGGAAAGGCTCGGAGTGAAGGGAAGCAGAGGAACAAAGACCTGTGTTGGGAGGAAGACAAAAAGCCGCAGAAAGCCCAACCCAGGTCTCAGCCAGCTCCCAGCTCTGCAGGCTCACACTCTTGCCTAAGGAATGCAGGAATATTAAACCTCAGTTCCTCAGCCCTGGGAAAGTCTCAGGGAGCATTAAACAAACCAGAAGATGAAATCGTGCAGCTCCAGACCAAAGCTCTGGTAAAGCTGGGAGCAAAACAAACCTTAAAATAGCATTAAACCCAAAAGTCTCTTCAGTCAGAGGCTCCTTGGCTGAGTTGCACTGGGTGGGAACAACTCCTGGAGCTGTTTTCTCTTTCCCTCTTTATGACACAGCTTTAGTCCCGGGCTCAGGGTCTGGTCACAGCAAGCAGGTCATGTGGCTCTGACCCCACAGTGTAAGAGCAGGGCTGGCAGGGGACCAGAGGGGCCCAGAGTTCCATTCCCAGGGAATCCTGGAAAGGATCCCTAAAACGGACCTAAAGATCATCGAGATTCATCCCTCAAGGAAAGCGTGTGATAAAGCAGGGCCTGGGTCTGGGGATGTCTCATGTCCACCACTTTAATTCAATGCTTTTACTTTAATTCCCCCATTTCCCAATTCCTGTATCTATAAATTGGGCATAGGGACATTTTTCACTCTGGGAAGAACGAGTGGAGAAAGCCAGGTGGGAGTTCACAGCTTTTCCAGAGCTGGAGTCCCTAAAAACTTTGAAGAGACAGATTCATATTTTGGTGTCTGACAAGCAGAGGAAAGGCTCTGCCTGCTCCAGCTGTGCCTTCACCATGCTCTCACTCAGGAAAAAGGCAAAATGGCATTTCCAAAAGTCCACACCCTCGCCCTCCCAAAAAAAGTTGCCAGAAGAGTTTAGACACTGCAATCTTGATGTTTCCAATGGGACTGGACAGAGATTATCCATCAGAAGGAATTTTTGTTTGCATTGCAGCTGGGGGTTATTCAGGAGAAAAAACAAGTTCACAAAATGTGAGTTGTACCCAAGCAAAATGGTTTTTTTATGAGGCAGAAAAACCATTTCTTGTGTGGAAAGTGATGGGTTAGGGCCAAAAACGCTGATGAATTTTTGATAAGGAATCGATATTTCAGTGAATAAACCATAACAGAAAAAAAAACCAACTCAAGAAACTCCGACAACAACAAAACCTTCAAATGTCCATCAGAGCAAAGTTGGTAAGACCAGGGGGAAAAAAAGGTAACCAAAACTTGCAGACCAATCACATCCAAAGGATATTCTCAACTTTCCACCATTTTCTCTTGGCAGGGGTAGAGATTCCCAGAGAAATGGCATTGTCCTGCCCTGGCTGGGCTGGAACCCGGACCCTCAATTCCAGTTTTCCCAGGGATTTATCACTGGTACTGCAGCACACCCTACATGTCCTTGTCACTGGGCACAGCTCGGGGCCATCAGGCCCTAAACACCCACAAACATTGGGAGTGTTTGGGTTGTGCTGGGGATTGAAACACTCAAATGCCAATGGATTCAAGGCAGGGAGAGGCCTGGCTGGACTGCTGGGCCTGAGCACCCCCTTGGGAATGGTCAGTGTCACCCCTGATTCCCAACATCCCTCTGGGTGTCCTCCAGGTTTTGGGACACAACTGACAGCCAGATCATGGAATCCTGGAATGGTTTGGGTGGGAAGGGACCTTAAAGCCCACCCAGTGCCACCCCTGTCCCTGTCCCCCATGGGCAGGGACACCTTCCGCTGCCCCAGGGTGCTCCAAGCCCCCTGCCCTGGGGCACTTCAGGCTTGAGGGCCCTCCCACCTGGCCCTTGGCCAACCCATACTGTTGTCCTCTTTAGGGGCTGATCCTGTCTCTTCCCAACAAGTTTCCAAAAGGAAATACAAAAGCAGAAAGGAGAAGTTTCAATTCTCCTCATCCAGGAGAGAATTAGGAGTGGGGACAGCACAATAAACTCTCAGGAGATGCACACACAGAATTCCTAAAAATCACACCTGTTTTTCCATGGATGGATCATGTTCTGTCATCCAGTGCTGGAATCCAGGGACCACCAGGAACTCCGGACAACTCACTCATGTGGATACACTCAGTCCCTGAGGTGAATCTCATCCCTTAAGAATTCAGGGATGGAAAGGATCAACCCCCTGATGGAATCTCAGTCAGCAGCTCAGTAAAAGCAGCCTCAGCCCTCCTCGTTCCCTCTCACTGAGATTTTCTAATTGCCTTGGGAAGGACAAGCTCTTTTGGAAAGGAACACGAGGCATAAATCAGCCCCAAAGATCCGGATTGATCCGTTTCAGACAAAAGGAAAAGAATCAGTTCCGTCACATCTCTGCAAAGAAGCAGAGGAGACTTGGAATGTTAAATATGAGCCCAGTCAGGCTGTTCTGAGCCTCGTGCTGGAGCTGCCATTAATTGTATCCCGATTGCCATTAATTGTATTGCAGTTGCCATTAGTTGTATTCCAAGTGCCATTGATTGTATCCCAGCTGCGCCGGAGCTGGGGAGCAGCCAAGGCTGAGCTGGGCTTGGGGACAAAGGAGCTGCGGGTCGATGGGAACTGTCCGACGGCCCCGTGCTGATCCTGGGTGCCTCAGGGGAGGATTTCACCCTCCAGGACAGTTTTAACTCTAAAAAAGCTGTTTGGAAAGGAGCAGCCTCAGGTGAGGCAGCTGTGAAAAGGCAGCAGGAAAGCAAAGGTGAGGAAGGGACAAGGACAGGAGTATCACGGCAGAGATGCCACTAAGGACACCGGGAATTGTTCGGATGGAGCTTTTCCAGCTCAGCAATTTTCTCATTCAGGAAAAGATGCAGCACAAGCACTGGCCATGGTCAGTCTGCTCCCGGAGGATCAGGGAGGGCAGGGGGCACCAGGAGCGCTCCCTGCTTGCCCAGGACTCACCTGGGCATGGGCTGCACAGAGGGATGAGCATCCAGCCCCCTTGGGGGCCACAAAACTGCCCGGAATTTGAACCCAGGGATCAACCAGCTTCCCAGTGCTCCCCAGTTTCGCTTCCCTGGTGCTGGGTTCAACCAGGGATTGAAGCCAGCACCGGGGAAGCCAAACCTGCAGCCAAGGGCATGGAGGAAGCTTTGATCCCATTCCACTCCAATAAAAACGTGTTTGGATGTGGTGAGCCATGGAAATAGCTCCAGTGCAACCATTCCTCCATTGTTTGGCAAACCAAAAGCCCTTTAATGGGCAGCGATGAACAAAGCGAGCCCCGAGGGCCAGGAGCTCTAAATGTGAGCCAGATAGTGGCTCCGAGTCCCTGCCCAGCCTGGGAAGCACTCAGCTCTCGCTAATGAGCTCTTTGTGAGGCTGAAGCAGCAGAACAAACCCAAACAGCGCCCGGAGCTGCAGCTTGGAGCGAGACCATTCCCAGGCTGGGAGAGATCTCAGAACACTATAACTTATCAATAGTCCAAAAGTGAAGTTTTCTTTTCTCTTGCTTCAGTCTGCCCATGTAAAGCTTTTTTGCAGCCTCTCCTTGATGCATGTTCAGCTCTGCCCTCGCTGAGGTTTTTCACTCCTTGGGATTACTGATTAAATTCTTTGTGTGAGTAAAATTCCAACTGGAGCTGAGCTGTTCTGACTCACAGGGTTTTGTGCCTGGCTGGACTCTGTAAAGCAGGCCCAGAATAAACGGCTGCGAGGCCAAAATTCTGCGAGTGAGGAGGAGGAACCCCGGACAGAGCAGCCCTAAAAATGTGAGTGTTTTCTCCTCCAGGTTTTTCCAATAACTCCATGAATGGAGCATAGGATTAGGACATGAAAGGCCTAAAAGCAATTTGCTGCCCTGAACTAGGGAGAATAGACCTAAACTCAGTTATTGCAGGAGAAAGGGAAAACACACATTATCTCTGCTCTGAGTCACCAGGCGGGAGTTCCTCAGAGCCCAAATCCAGCTGGAGCTTTGGAATGTGACATTCCAAGGCCCCTGCTCTTAAACCTGGCCCTGTATTGCTTCTACACAGCCCCCAGGACTCTGATTCAAAAGCTTCTTCCAGATTTCCTGCAACTGCGCCCAGCACACAGGTCCCAGCATGGGAAGGACAGGAAGGATGTGGAGCTGCTCCAGGGCAGGAGCCCCTCTGGGGCCAGGCTGGGAGAGCTGGGGCTGCCCACCTGGAGAGGAGAAGCTGCAGGGAGAGCTCAGAGCCCCTTCCAGGGCCTAAAGGGGCTCCCAGAGAGCTGGAGAGGGACTGGGGACAAGGGATGGAGGGACAGGACACAGGGAATGGCTTCCCACTGCCAGAGGGCAGGGATAGGTTTTTGGATGGATATTGGGAAGGAATTGTTCCCTGGGAGGGTGGGCAGGCCCTGGCACAGGGTGACCAGAGCCGCTGTGGCTGCCCCTGGACCCCTGGCAGTGCCCATGGCCAGGATGACTGATGTCATCCCATGTTTGTCTCTGACCTTGATGTGCTCCTGTGGATCAGGATCAGCTGTGGAGCATTTCACCAGATCAGTTCCTGCCTCTGTTTTGCCAGAGAAAACAGGGAGAAATCAGTTTCCCTGGAATCTATGGAGAAAACAGCACTGTTGGCTGATACACCCCTGGTTAAAAAAATTATTATGTGGTACTGGCCAAACTGGAACGAAATCATAGAATTCCAGAATGGTTTTAAGTTGGAAGTGACCAAAAAGCCTATCCAGTCACACTCCCTGCCATGGGCAGGGATACTTTCCACTGTCCCAGGGTGCTCCAAAGTTTGTTCAACCCTGAACAATTCCAGGGATGGGGCAGCCACGGCTTCTCTGGACACCCTATGCCTCCCCACCCTCACAGCCAGGAATTCCTTCCCAGTTTCTAATCTTCCTCATATCTCATATATTAACAGATATAAATAAACAAAGCCTGCAAAATCTGGATTCCTTACTTCTAAAGCAGCAGGGAATACACATTTCATGGGAATAGGGGAGATTTTTCGGCTTTCTATTTTTTGTTTTAATGTGGCTTTCTCTGCTGCTGAACCCTTTCCATGGGAGCTGGGGAGTGCTGAGGCTGAGCTCTGCCCACCTGAGCTGAGTCTGGGCTCACCTGGGCTGTGCTGTCCCAGAGCACTCAGCCCTGCAGGTCCCTTCCTGCCATTCCCAACGGGAATCCTGATGGATCCCAGAGCACAGGGGTGTTTCCTTTGCCTCCCTGGAGCATCCTACAATCAGGGCAGAAGACGAAGTGAAGGAGGGAGAAGCTGCAGGATGTGGCCAAGGCACTGCCTGAGGGAGGCTCCACTGCCAAGGGCTGGAGCTGTGAGATCCTCCCTCAGCCCCTCTGTGTGCAATCCCAAACGCTGCTGCTGAGCAGAGCCTGATTTATGGGGCCAGGACAGAACAGGGTCATTATTTCCCAGAGCTGTTCAGAAACTCCTGAGCTGGAGCAAGGACCAAGCAAGGAATGAAATTGTCTCTTTATTTTAAAGCATCACAGTAAAATGAGGCTTTGAAATCCCACCGCTGCCAAGAGATTGGTTCCTTTCTTTAATTCCCCCCAAAGATTATATGGATAACACTTTTTTTTTAAAGGATACAAAGTTGTCTGGTTACATTTCCTACTCACTGCAGGGAAAAATATGTTTTTAAATGGAAAATTATTCATTTTTAATGAAATCTGGCTGTAAAGGTCAGTTAAGCTCCTTCAGAAATAATCAAACCCATATTTTTGTCAACTCCTCTAAAGAGTCAAATTGCTGCAATAATTTCTGAGTGATTTTCTCTCTCCTTCCCCTGCTGCAGAGCCTTTCTTTCAGTTGCCAAACCCGATGAGTTCTCTGAGTTATGGAGGTTTTTGCTGGGTGTTTTAGGAGATAAATGCACAGCCCTGTGAATGCTGCAATGTTTCAGCTGAATCATTTCAGAGCAGGCAGCACATCCAGAACTGTGTGAGGTCTGTCAAGCCCAGCTCCAGGGATGGGATGGGAGGGCAGAAATCAGGGCTGGGCCATTGCCCCGGGGCTGCTTTTCCAGAAGTTCATCACACAGAGCCTGCAAAACAACCCCAGCTCTGCCTCTCCTGCCCACAGCAGGACAGCTGGGCACACACAGCCCGGCTCCTTGTGCACCAGGGGTGTGCAGGCAGGAACCCAGAGGCGTTGGAACAGAGCTCAGGCTCCCCATGCCCGGCCTGGTTCAGCTCAGGACATTCCGTGTGACAGCCTCAGGGAATGCCGGCTCGGCTGGCAAATCCCAGCAGGTCCCAGGAGCTTCACTCCGGTGTGGGCTGTGCTGGGACAGCCCCTGCCCTCCCCTCCTGCTCTGCTGAGACCACCAGAGCACTTAAACCCAATTTAACACCTGCACTCAGTGGTCCCAAAGTCCTTTTCCAAACCCAACCGCTCAATGATCTCCCAGAACTCTGCTGAGTTCCCCACTTGGGGGAATTTGCTGGGCCAAGGAATGGGAGCAAAGCAGCAATTTGGCTCTGCTGCCCCAATTTCAGGTGCTCTGGGAGCCTTTATTCCCTGTTTCATCCCAGAGGTCCCAATTCCAGGTACTGGGAGCCTTTATTCCCTGTTCAATCCCAGAATCACCAATTCCAGGTGCTCTGGGAGCCTTTAGTCCCTGTTCAATCCCAGAATCACCAATTCCAGGTGCTCTGGGAGCCTTTAGTCCCTGTTCGATCCCAGAGGTCCCAATTCCAGGTGCTGGGAGCCTTTATTCCCTGTTCAATCCCAGAATCACCAATTCCAGGTGCTCTGGGAGCCTTTAGTCCCTGTTCAATCCCAGAGGTCCCAATTCCAGGTGCTGGGAGCCTTTATTCCCTGTTCAATCCCAGAATCACCAATTCCAGGTGCTCTGGGAGCCTTTATTCCCTGTTCAATCCCGGGGGAAGCGCAGGGAGCAGAGCGAGGCCTTCCCTGGCACAGCCCAGCTGGAGGGAACAGGAGCTGTGTCCTGAGCAGTGACCAGGACAGGGACCTGATTCCCTGTGGAAAACCCTCTGCAGGCCCTGCTGGAGCTGCAATGAAGGCCAGGGATGACCTTTCCAAGAGGAGCTGGGATTGCAGTAATTGGGCAATAACAGAAACAGCAAATCCAATCCAAAGGATCTTTTTTCCAGTGAGAGGAGTCACTGTTGCCTTTGGGAGGGGTCTCATTTTTCCCACTTGGCAGCAGGATTTACCCACATCTGCTCAACACTGGGCTGGTGAAGGGATCACTCCTTCATGCAAAGAAGGAACAGCATCTGTGAACAGGAGTGAATCCAGGGACTGAGGCCAGGAGACGTCTGCAGTTCTGTGGTCAGAGCTGCAGAAATAAGTCCTGGTTCAGGTAACTGAAAACCACTCAAATGGAGAAAAAAAGGGTCTTTTTATTTCTTCCTTTCTTGTTTTCCTTCCTGGCAGGATAAACTCTTCAACAACATTTCTTTCAGGTCAAGCAATATGTTCTGTTACTGTCTGCAAGTAATTATTTCATTTAACTTTCAAATTGCAGCTTCCTGCTTTGCTTTTTGTTTCCTTGTGTGTGAATGGGAGGATCTTGGACATCCACTCAAAATATTGTTTATAAAAGGCTGAAATGGGAAGTTTCAAGTTTCCTTTCCACAGCAATAATCAAATGAATTGAGCATTAATGTGGAAATGCAATAAATCGTTTCAATTCTGTAATTGTTACAAAACAAAACAGTCCAGTTACACTTTTTTTCTTTGTTCTTTGCCTTTGTTTTTGGCTGAGCTCTGTTAAATTCCATAATTATTTATATTCTTACATGAAGAGTTTCACCTCAGGATGCACTGAGCAGCCTGGAGGAGTGATAAAATCAGATAAATCTGCTCCTAAATCATTCCTTCAGGCCCAAATCTGCCTCTGCCAAGCAGAGGAATGATGGCCCCACCAGCAGCATTTTCAGGCTGATGTCAGTGAGCTTGGGGCATCCTCACAGTGCAGGAATTCTCTTGGTTTCCTTGAAATGTTGACTAGCCCTGTGCCTGCTTTGTCCTGTTTATTCCTGTCCCAGGTCATAGCCCCAAGGCTGCCAGGGGCAGGAAGAGTTTGGACAGGGCAGGATTTTGGGGTGTCTATGCAGGAGCACGAACTGCAGTTGATGATCCCTGTGGGTCCCTCCTAGCTCAGGAGACTCTGAGATTGCCTGGAATCCTTTAAAGGGTGAATTTTGACTGCAGTGCCAGGAGAGTGTGGCCTTTAATGACAGAGCAGTCCTTGCTGGGGACATTTCTCCAGGTCTTTAAAGGGTGACCCCACTCAGAGCAGATTTATGACCAAATCCATCCCATTCATTTGGTCTCCAGCCTCCATCTCCAATTCCCAGCAGGCAGACAGGGAACTGGAGCCTGGCAAAGCTTTGCTTTGCAGGATGAAATCATATCCCCCAGCCAAGCCCACTGAGCTCTGTCCCCATGAAGGGCCCTGGTTCATTGGGAGACCTTAAACACAACATTTCCCTTCTCATTTGTTTGTGAGCCCAGCTGGAAACCTCCTCCAGCCCCTGGAACAGCCCCATACTAGGCTCACAGCTGAGCTTTCCTGGGGGAAATAAAGCACAAATGAAAACTGCAAGCCATCATCAAGCCCTGATAAATGTTTCAGACCCAGGCTGGGGCCAGGAGAAAAGGCTGGAATTAAACCATGGAGAAAGCTGGACCATCACTTACTTGGTTTTTATTTTCTCTTCTTTTTTTTGCCTGTTATTTATCCCTGCTTAACTTTTCAGGAATCTCAGTTCCTGGTTACAGGCTTGGAAATTTTTATATCCTGACCATATGTGTTAGATGAAGTTGATTGAGTTGGTGGATGGATGGATTGATTGATTGATGGATTGCTGAGCTGCCAGGGAGCTGCTCCGTGCTCCCCGTCCTGAGGCTTTTACTGGGAGACCTCTGCAAGCCTGATCTGTAACCCTGGGGCCTCACCAAACCCCCAGTCCTTCCTCGCAGAAAGAGGTGTCCCTGTCCCTGCAGGGGTGGCACTGGCTGGGCTTTAAGGGCTCTTCCAACCCAAACCATTCTAGGATTCTGTGATTCTGTGATCATATCAGCCTGCAATATCCAACCTGGATGTAAGCACAAGATGTCAGATGCTCCCGAAGTGCTCCTTTGGAAGAGCCCTCAGGAGCCCCAGCCCTGTGTGATCCTGCTTAATCTTTGCCATTTCCTTCCAGGGCAGAACGAGAGCCAACAGCCGAGCAGGCAGCAGGGAATGGGAACCCAGGATGGATTCCACAGGCCACAGGAGGCTGAGGAAGGACTCTGTGACAGCACTGAAATGCCAGGAGCTGGAAATCTGCCCAGGAATGGGCACCTGGCATTGCCTCACAGCTCCTGGAGTGAGGACTTGGGGCACGTGTCCCTCAGATGTGGGATCTGACCCCAAAGTTTCACAGCAAGTCCCAGCTCAGGGCAAGTCTGGGAGGAAAAATAACAAGACGTAGAAGAGATAAAATGCTGCTCTGCTCTGAGCTGAAATTAAATACCAGGAATATTCTGAGCAGCCAAGTTAAAGGGTGTCAAGCTGGGAAAGTGCTCTTAAGGTAATGAAAGAATGAGAAAAAAAATCAAAACTAAAAATGAGACATTTGCCCAGAACCCTCCCTGATGAGGAGCTGCTGGAGCTGGGCTTTGTCTTCCAGGGACAAACCCAGACTGGGATTTTGGGTTCAGGGAGTGATGAAGAGAAGGATTCATCAGGGAGGCCAGCTCCCAGGGGGGTTGATTATCTGCTGGAGAGGTGATGGAAAAGAAATCAGGGAACAAAAGGTGAGGCAGCTGCCAAAAACCAGGGACAAAATTAGGAATAAGCAAACATTAACAAGATCCAGGTTACTGTTCTAATGTGCCAGGCAGGAGGGAAGGCAGCAACCCCAGAGTCACTTTTAATTTAGCATAAGATTCGAAATTGTGCTAAAAAATGCATCTGAGTCCTTTGATTTTTCACAGCAGATCCTGAAACTTCGTGGGAAAATAAGGAAGAAAAGCAAACCTGAGGGAAACAGCCAAGGGTCAGGAAATGTGGGGCCTTATTCCAACCAAAATTCCTTTACAAGGGAGAGTCTTGCTTCGAGTGCCCCTGGGGTCGTTTCTTCATTATTACTCTGGGAATCTGAGGATTTGAGCTGTAATTTGAAGGGGATTGGGAATATGCCCAATGCAGTCTCAGGGTGAGAGCCCAGGGAAACATCACCCAACCATCTCAGGGCAGGTCAACCCTGCTGCTGCCGCCCCAGCTGGTCCTGCTCAAAGTTCACACTGAATTTAATTATTTTAAATTGAAAACTGGATTTTTGGTGACCTATGTCACCTTCTCTTCCTACGGAAAAAACTTCCTACAGAAGTCCCATAATGGCACACACAGATAAATGTGGGGTTTGTCTGTGGAATATTAACAACAATCAGCCTGTGCTGGTTTGAACAGAGCATTTGGGAATTTTTATGAAACATTTTGGAGGAGTTAAGGAAATGTCACTCCTTCTCCAGGCAGTCCATCATTTCCTGCTCTGTTCCGTGGTGCACATTCCCAAAATAATCCGTGCTGGCACACAGGCAGTGGGAAGGGTATTGTCTTCCCTGGCAAGCTGAGAAAGGCAGGGGCGAGGCTGTGAAAATGCTCAGGGATAAACGGGATCTCAGGCAGCCTGGAGACAGCGGTGACATCCTGCCCTGCAAACCACACCGGGCACAGCACAGGGTGGGAATGGGGCTCTCCTTTCCCCAGAGAATGGGAATCCAGTCTCCTGCCCCCTCCAGCAGCGGGGATTTGACTAAACATGCATCACATGGAAATAGTGACTCCAGCAGGAGCTCCCTGTGCTATCCAGGCTCTAAACTGACTCAATCCATTCTCCTCCCGGGAGATGAACATGTGATCACATCTCTCCCTACAACCAACATCGTCTCCCTGCATCCCTGCCACCTCCACCTTCCTTGCGAGATGAACCAACTGATACATCCCTAATTAAACTCTGAGCAATCATCCTCAGCTCGATTCAGCTTTCAAATCTGATGCTGCTATTCCTGAATGATGGCAAGTGTGCCTGAAAGCTCCTCTGCTTTTCCCAACTCCCCTTGATCTAATAAAGGATAACACTCCTGCCTCACAGCCTGGGCTGGGCTGGAGAAAATCCAACCTTTCCTAAAGGGAATTCTGGTTGTCCCTGTGGGTTCAGGGGGATTGTTCCTGTGAAAATCCACCTGGTGATGGGATTTGCCTGGGTGGTCACTGAAGGGGGACCAGCATTTCCTGCTCTGAGGAATTCACAGCTTTGTGCTTTCAGGGATTTCACTGGAGCTATCAGAACTCAAGGAGTTGCTCAGATCAAGCTCAGTGCAGCTTAGATAGAGCTGATCTACTCTGAGCTGCTGCCACTCCCTAGTGTCCAAAGATATCTGGATTCTGCTGAATTTGCCTCAGTCAATCCCAAAGCAGAAGCCACGAAGTTGTGCGAGCTGCTTGGGTCTCTGAGCTTGCCCAGCATCTGGAAGTCCAGCATCTGCTCCAGGCTGGATCTGTCAGGAGGATCCAGGGCCCAGAAACCAGAGGACTGATTTAGAGGGCTCTGGGATTCAGCTCATCCTCAGCCAGAGGGGCACAGAGCTAAAAATGGGGAACTGGACACAGAAACAGCAACAGGGGAAAAGGGAAAATCAGGACAGTCCTAAAGGAAAGCTCTCAGCAAGGGGAGAGAGGACTTCAAACTGCCCCATTGTCCCTGGGGCTTCCAGCTGTGGGGAAATGTCCTTGTGATAGAGGCAAACCCCAGTGCTGGTGGTTTGGGAGGTGTGGAAGAGGAGAACCAGGCTGGGAAAATCTGGATTGGGAACCTGGTGCCCCTCTT
The DNA here is from genome assembly GCA_013399915.1 of Illadopsis cleaveri. Classification (NCBI taxonomy): domain Eukaryota; kingdom Metazoa; phylum Chordata; class Aves; order Passeriformes; family Timaliidae; genus Illadopsis; species Illadopsis cleaveri. The sequence continues at coordinate 17,406 of VXBB01003053.1, read as the reverse complement.
GTGTCCCTCAGGCTGCTCTGGAAGCTTGCATTGCACTGATCCCCTTTGGATCCAGAATCCTTCTGGTAAAAGGGAGCAGCTCCAAAGGCCAGGAGCCCCCAAAGCCCAGAGCTCTGCCTGTTTTGCTGATGTTGATGTGAAATCTGCTCACCCTGAGCGTGGCCAGCACCCACTGCACCCACCCTGTCACAATCGCCACCATGGATCCATGGCTGGGCAAAGCAACAATGGAATAATGCAATTTGTAAATCAATTAACTTCTGCTCAGGGCTGCACCTCTCCAGGCTCAGCCAGAAGAGCTTTCCAGGGGAATGGCAGGAGGGACAGTCCTTGCCCAGGATGGGATCACAGAGCTTCTTCTCCAGAGCTCCCTCGTGGAGCAGCCCAGCCCCTGCCTTTCCCCTGTCAGCCTAACTCTTCCTAACAGTTTCTCTGCCAGGGGAGTTACTTTCCCTGCAGTCACACTCTGCAAAGTTTCTCCTCTTCATGTGTCTTGTTTCACTTCAATCAGTGACTCTTCCAGCCCTCTGCACTCCTGGATCACCCCTGGAACACGAGGGATGTCCGTGGAACATGAGCCTGTTATTCCCCCACCCTCCCTGCCAGGCCAGCAGCTTCCTCCCAGCTCCATCAGCCACTTCCAACTGCTCACAGAGACTTTTCTGTAGTGAACCTCCCACCTCTGGAGAAACATCCTCCAGAACTGGATTCCCTCCCTTGTGCCTCCCTGCCAGCCGCGATCCCAAAGCCTGCCTCTCCCTGCTCATTCCTGCCTGTCCCTGCTCATTCCTGCCTGC
>VXBB01003052.1:2900-15571 GCA_013399915.1 Illadopsis cleaveri | reverse complement strand
GGAGTGTACGGTCGAGTAGTGCTGGATTCCATGTAGTGAGCAATCGCGTGTGAATCGTTCACCTGTCTTATACATTCTGCTTTTAGTATTATTCCTGTTACTGTTCATTTTCTTATTTCATTGCTGTTTCTAGTAAATTGTTCTTATCACAACCCATGACCTTTACCTTTTTTTGCCTCCAATTCTCCTCTCCAGCCTGCTGTAGGGGGAGGTGGGGGGGGAAGTGAGCAAGCGGTGCGTGGTCTGGGGTGATTTAGTGGGAACACTAAATTGGGGAATACCTTTCCTAAACCACGACAAACACATAAATCTTTAAGTAAAATGCAATGTCCTAAAAATTAGAACTTGGGGAAAGAAACTTCCCACTCATCTTATTTTTAAGGGTGAGAGGTGCTCTTAACTTTCTGCCAGTTCTGGATGAGCTGAACTGTTCCGTAGAGAGTATAATTGATACTTAATTAGTAGCCTTCATAAAGGAAGTTGCACTTATTTAAGTGTAATTGTAGATCAAACCCACAAATATCTATACTACTGTATGAAGTAAGCTTTTTCAGCTGAGATGATGTCTGTGTACACCTGCTGAAGAAATAGCAGCTTAGAAAGATGTAAAACAATATACCAAAATGTCCATTGTTCTTTGCATAATACATGGTTCAGCCTTTATCATCTCCATTTTGTTCAGATAAGGCATCTAATCTTCAGGGGCTGTTTTTTCTCTGGGTCAGGTTGCTTTTCTCTTAAACTTCTGTTGTGATGAACTTATTTTTTAGCTGCATTTGGGGTTTTTCCACTGCAACTTCCTCGAACATAGTTTGCAGAATTGTTCTCTTAGTGTTTTGCTCTCTTTTCATAATGTGTTGATTTGTCTTTCCTTTGTTTCTAGTTACTTTCCACAAAGTTGCCATACTGCAGGGAGAATGTGTGTTTGGCTTATGGTCAGGAGTGGTCAGTGTATGCAGTAGGATCACAGGCACATGTCTCCTTTCTGGATCCAAGGCAGCCTTCTCACAATGTTAAATCCGTCTGTTCCAAAGAACGAGGGAGTGGTAAGAAACTTGTTAAAGGGTGCTTTAAATGGTTTGCTTGCAGAAGTAGCTTTTAAGACTCCAGTAAGATAAGCTTCCAATAAATATGAAGGTTTTTTCATGTGATAGACTAAATTATTAATAGCATATATAGGTTTTGCTTTTATGACATTATTCCTTGAGCAATCAACAAACCAAATGTAAAAGCAACTCTGAAATCTAATGAAGGACGACACCAATGTTCTTATGATCAACGAAATTTCACGCCATCCAAATATTACTGAACTTTTAAAAGTATGCATTTTACTTATTACTGAACTTCACTGTGCATTTTACTTCTGCTTATTTTTTACTGTCTTATTCTGTTTTACTTCATTTCAAAGCAAATCCAATCTTTTTACCACTATTTGTACTGTCTATTCTCGCATTTTTCTCTGGGGACAGAAAAAAACCCATGTTCTCTGCTCTGTCCTATCATACTGGGAGTCAGTGCTGTGAGTGAATGCTTGATTTGTAATTTTAAAGTCATGAGTGAGACACTTAATTGTCAGTATGTATTTATTTGCTTTAAATATACAGAAGGTTACTCTTAAAAAAAAAGTTTGCAGATTTTAGTGCTGTTTTCCTTTTCTGATGTGAATATAGCATGTCCAATTGAACCTTATACCTGGGTCAAGCCTGAGGGTTTGCAGGGTACATGGTCCCATAAGCTTCTTCCCATACCCTTTATTTTCAAGCATGAGAAGGCACTGTGCTGTGATACCCATTTGAAACCATATTAATCCCAGAGTAATAAGTTGCAGTCCTTATTTAACTTGAGTCTAGGCATTCATCTCTTCATTGGGCAAGTTTATAAAAAAAATGCATGTAGGCAAGGATTAGGAAATTTTTCTTTATGTGGTTACTGGACATTGAACAGTGCTGTCTAGATAAATGTCAGGGTCTGCTTCTTTCAGATACAGAAGTTTCTATAATATGAGAAAAGGTCATTTACCAGCTTGTGTTTGTCACTTGAACATATTGCCAGCAACACCCCTTGTCTTGACCCACTGTCAGTGAGGGCTCTGTGAAGGTCCTGACACTGTCACCCTTCAGTATTATAGGGAAGAAATGCCAGGACACTGGAGTGTGGTGCCCAGTGGTGACTGGTGCCTAAAAACATCTATCTTGAATTATGTGATCATCCCTGCCGAGGGGGTGACCTATGTGTAGGGAGTATCTCTGGGGTGCTAGTTCATGTCTAGAGAAAATCTTTGTTCAGTACTGTTTTCTGTTCTGCATAGTAGATTTTTGTGTGTGTGGTGGTAGAGGCACTTAAGTAATATTAATTCCCAAGATACTGAGTGTTAAAACTTTGTTGATCTCACTGGGACTTGGAGTGGTGCAACACCTCTAGAAAGTAGGGTGTTTATTGATTTGCAGGCTAAAATCTGGGTTGACTTTTAAGTGCTTCGAAGTGTTACTTGAATGTGCTTTCAGCTTCTAAATGCAACTGCTGGACATGGTAAGTCCATATTAACTTCAGTTCATTAGTTTTGTATACAAAAGCAGATCAGAGAAATGTCACTTAGTAAGACTAAAACTGCGGGTCTTTTTACCTAGTATAACCCTGTCTGCTCTATGTGAGAAGGTAACGTAAGAGTTGTTTTTCTTAGCAGCTGTACAGGAAAGTGTAGGCCCTGGACTGTAGTTCTTGATCTGTGAGAGTGACTGCTTTCTGCTTGATTGGCCTGCAGAGCAGTTGTGTGCCCTTGACTTTATAATCCTGAAGGCAGCAATGTTAATGCAGTGGACAGAGCTTGCACAGCACAGACTGTGTCTACTCTTTGTGTAGGACATGCTACTGCATCTTCATTTTCTTCTGGGATTTGTAGAGTTCCCTGCCTCTCAGGAGTAAGACTCAATTTGTTGACCCAAATAGTCCAGGCCTGCAGGTAGTAGAGTGCTGGGAATGTAGAAGAGCTTACCGTGATCAGTTCTAGGCACAGGTGATGCTTTTAGCTTGATGGGAATGATTAATATGAGGTACTTCAGCCCCTTAGGAACCAATTTGAAGCACTGTTCTTGAAAGCCTGTTCTAAACATCCACTTAGTAGTGGGTACATAATGGATTCCTTCAGTTTTCCTTCAATTTTTTTGATTAGAGAAAGATTCACTGTTGTTCTGTATTTTATAGCTTTTTATTAATTAATTGCATTGAAAAGTATATGTCATCTCTTTCATATTCCATCAAAAGCAGTTAAGCAATAGAAGCAATATCCATGGGAATAGAGAAGACAGAAAATTGATGGACTAAGTCCTTGAAGAGTGGGAAAACAAAGAAGATAATACCTTTCTTATACAGGATGTTTAATGATGAGCCAACAAACCCCTGGTTTTGACTGGTTCTGTGATGAGAACTTGCCCTAATGATGAACTTTGCTCATTATAATAATAAAAAACACACCCCTAGCTCAGGCATCCTCTACTTACAAAAAGACCACTACTCACTGAGCATGTGACATGATTTCTTGGGACACTATGCCTTTAAATCAAAGCAGAGAAAGGATAAGCCAATAGAAACTTAGGCAAGTACTGACTTAAGTAAGATGTGCTAATAGCCTAACATTGTAACCTTATAAGTAGGCCTTTGTGTGCCTCAGTGTGCTGATTTTGTGGATCTACAACCCAGCACCCTTTTCTGCTCAGAGCTGTAAATAAACCAAATACCTTGACTCTGTGGGGATCGGCTTCTTGCACATCAGGTGAAATAACCTGGTTTGGGAAAACAATGAAGGGGAAGATATGTCTTCCAGCTTGCTCAGATGCATTTGTAGTTCTCTGAATTAAAGATTCAGCAGGTGTGACACTTGCACAGTGGTTTCTCACCTATTAAGCCTGCACCCAAGACTTCACCTCATATCTAGAACACAACAATGTGACCTTGCCTGTTCTAAGTGTGTTTAACAGATGCTGGTAGCTGTGGATGTAACATCAGGTTGTGGAGGTGCAAGAATGAGGATGAGTTTCTAGTTAGGACTGTACAGAGGGGAAGGGTAAATTGCATCTACATCTCTTGGCTGTCTGCTGTCATGTACTGCTGGGTGTATTACAGGATGTCACAAGTTTTGTGATGTTCAGCCCCACTTGGTACAGTGACAGCAGTTGACACATGGATGTAGCTGGCATAACTCACTATTTTCCCTTCCTGTTTGAATGCTTGTTTAGGCTGTAATTCAGTGGTACTTTAAAGAGGGCTTAAAAAGCTGTAGGGTTTATAATCTGCCTTCATGTTGTACAGCAAAGAGAAGTATAGATGTGGTGGAGTTTAATCTGCATAGAAGAGTTGTTTGTGTTAGAGTACTTATACAGAACAAACCTTTTGCACAATAAATAGAAATGACAGGACATTTTTCAAATTGCAAATTCCTACATACAGAATCTCCTCAAGACTATTTCCAAGGGAAAGAAGCTTAATCTGGATCTTAATCTGAAGATGAGGCTTCAGATTAAGATTTTGTGAAAACAAAATGTATTCTGCTCAATTTAATGGCATAACTGAATTGTGTTAGAATGTTTTGTTTGGATTGAAAACTTGTAGCTTCCCATGTGCTGGTGTAACATGGTGGTGCTTTGCTTGTAGTATTCTTAGTCTGTTTTTATTCCTGGATGACGTGCTAAAAGTACTAGCTATGAAGTATGGTGTGCTGGTATGAGAATATTTGAGTAGGTACAGCCTCAAAATTATTTAAAATCCTGATCTGTCTTAGCAGAAAAGTAACTAGTGCTTATACTTGCTTACAGCTAGCTTCTTGACCAGCAAAATGCACTTGATAGCAGCTGGGACAGTAATTTTTCTCACATAGTCACTTATCACATCTTGGCAGATAGCTAGATAGGGTGTGAGCTTCCTGTCTGCTGCCCACATACTCATGGTGTGATCACTTAGAGGCTTGTGAACAAAACAAAACTACTCTTGATCCTAAATGGCTTTTGATCTTTGTTTATCTGTCAGAGCTGGGGCCTGTTGATAATTAAGCTTTTTACTACACATCATCAGTGTATCTGATGGCATCAGAGGAGTGTCCTGGTTTAGGGCAAATTTTGGAGGAAACTTCTGAATGGGGTTCTTCTAGAAAAGCAAATTCAAGTGGCCCCTCCCCCAACTGGTTCGGGGAAAAAAATCCCTTGGGCAAAAGTGGAAAAAATTTAACAAGCAAAGTATTCACAAGCAAAAAAAAAAAAACAACAACCCAATAGAACCTCTAGCTGTTCTGAAGAGATGCCAAATTCAGTCTCCTTTTTGTGGGGTGTAACTTGGCTCGCTCACTCTCTTATCAGTCCCTCCTGTGCTGGAAAATGCCGCATTCCAGGCCCCAGTGGGCCACAGGCGTGAGCTCCCAGTGTTTTTCTGGGTTTTCAGTCCAGACCAGGGCCAATCAGTTCCAAGAAAAAGAAAAGCCACAGTCTGGGGAACTTCTCTGCCTCAGCTAGCTAAAAACTAACTAAAAGCAATGGATAGTTCTCTCTCTCTCGCTGTCCATGCTGCAGACAACACAGTCCAGGAGCAGGAATGTGGAGGAGTGAGTACAGTTTCTGAAAACAAACTGCGTGCTTTTCTCCCCTGCTTTGCTCANTCTGTGCCTTCTTGGGGAATCGCAGTCAGAATTACAAATTTCTTAAATCATTTTATGCAACATGCTTTTAATACACAATTTTTTCCAAACCATATATCCCATATATCACAAACAGAACAGATGACTGGGGATACAAGCATCATAAAGTTACCCTAGGACAAGTCGAAAGGGCGTAGTATATGTAATTGAAACTGCTGTTTCAATAGCATCAATGAGAATTGTCTGCACTGCTCCGTAGCAGTGTGTGGTCCAAACTTGTGTGTTATGGAGAATACTACTAGTAGGTAGTTCCTTTTAAAGGAAATTTTAGACATCAAGCAGCAGCACTGCAGAGCCAAAGCATCCATTTTCCTTACTGCATTGTATGTCCCTTCTCTTTTTGACAGGTATTCGATCGGTGAGCTTCTACGAGCACATTATCACAGTGGGAACAGGGCAAGGTTCCCTATTGTTTTACGATATCCGAGCCCAGAGGTTCCTGGATGAAAAGCCCCCACGTGCCTGCTATGGACAGAAGCAGAAATTAGGAGGAAGTGAAATTTTAAAGTTGACTACTGGGAAAGGTTGGCTGGTGAGTAGCTTGTAGTTGTAGGAAACCCTTTACACAGGAGTTTACACTGGTTCTATTTGTCGTAATGGAAGCTATTATATGAAATGTGTCCCAGTCAAACAGTGATCATGTATCTAATAACTGTAATCTTGAAAAGCAAGAAGTGCTGCAGTACTGATCTCTATAAAAGCTTTATGAAAGGGTACTGAATGATTGATTGCTCAAGTGTAAGGCATACTGACTATTTTTCTTATGCACTGATTCATAAATGAACTAGATTTTATATCTTTATATTTTCTAATGTAATCTAACTTCTAGTTTTCAGAACCTCAGACTCAAAATTCATTGTCTTCCTTTAAAAATGGGCTACTCTAATGTGATACTCAAAGCAAGAGAGATTTAATTTGTGTTCAGTATTAGAAACTGTCCTCCTGAGGTAATGCCATGGCAGGCACTTGAGTTCAATTTCCTGTATGTTATCATAAAGCAGTTAATGGCTTTGTCTAACTTTTCTCCATTATCCTTTGTATCATTGTGATGTAACTTTAAAGATTAATGAAATTTGATATCTTCTCTACCCTTCATCTCCCCCCTCCAATATTTGGCCCCAATGTCCCCAGAAAAAGCTTCAGGACAACTTTGTTATTGATCTGTCTGAAGCTTCAGGAGTATTAACAGAGAAGGTCCCTTTTTAGGCTCTGGAAAAGACCTTCTGCTTTTGTGAAACAAGATTTTGGGTTTGTTTGGCAGCAGTAATAATCTAAACTTTCCTTTAACAGAACCATGATGAAACCTGGAGGAATTATTTTTCTGACATAAATTACTTCCCAAATGCTGTTTACACCCACTGCTACGACTCGTCTGGAACGAAACTCTTTGTGGCAGGAGGCCCTCTTCCATCAGGACTTCATGGGAATTATGCTGGTCTCTGGAGCTAACGATAACTCTTCATAAATGCTGATCATGACACAGATTTCCACTTTTCTTTACCATTTTAAAAACAAAATTGTGTGATGCCATTGACTTCTGGTTTAAATGCAAGTTATTTTTTGGCAGAATTTTCTGTTGTTCTCTAACAGTCTTGTGCATCTTTTTGAACCATTATTTTTGCTTTAACCTCCTTGATCTTTTATATGAAGGGATTTTTAAATCCTTTTTTTATTGTATTTACTCCAAATGACTTTTCCCCCACATTTAGGCTGTCTTGGCCATGTGCCTCCTCCTCTTTGCTGTGACGTAGGATTCCTTTCTTGTAGCATGGTTGCTTCTGGACTTTCTGTGAAAGTCTAGGGGCTGTGTCTTCAGATATTTTGTGTCGGTTCCATTACCTGGAGTGAGGACTACTTGTAATTTAAAAATATTAAAAATATCTGTAAGAGATAAAGTAGTATCTTATCTGTAGAGCCCGGCCCTGGTCTGGGTTAATCTTATTTTTTAAAAGTACAAGTGTAATGACACTGTTTATACATAAAGGAGTATGGTAATTTTAATATGTACTTATTGGAGCCTAGGGACAGATTGCCCTGGGGTATTGCCCATCAAGCCCAAAGTCCAGGAGTTTTAAAAAATGAATTTGTATTTGAATTGTAGTTTTCAGCATTGCCAAAAGAATATTTATCCACTGTTCCTTTTCTGCTTCTCCCAGGTATCAGCTTGCACAACTGGAGTTTGTATAGAGTGTTCTGCAGTGTGGCTATTGCAGGATGACATTACATTGAGGGCCTGCAGAGGTGCTGAGAAGAAATAGGAGCAAGGGACATGAGTGTTCTTGTCCTGCAAAATTAACTAAATCTATCAATTTTCCAGATGAGACAAGATTCCTTAGTATGCTGCTGTGGTAGCTCATGGGTTCTTCATAAACTGCCTAAAAACCAGGATGTCTCTTTGTCCCAGGTTATGGAAACTTTTTCCATTTTAGCTGTTCTGGTTGGTCATCTCTAATATGCCAATGGAATAAATAAACTGGGATTTTTTTCTCTGAGGTTAAAGAGTGCATCTTGGACTTCTCTAATGCAAGCTGGAAGCTTTCCATGTAGCAAGATAACTTGGTGTTAGTTCACATTGAGCTAGCAGCATCTGTTGTCATCTTGCTTGCTGTAGGAGAGGCTCAGGTTTTCCTCGAATCCCCTGCTGCCTTCTGCAATCAAACTCCCACAAACTTCACATGGGACTGGGTGGGGAGAATAAGTCAAATGCCCTTCAGGTCCAGCCATGAAGTGTGTGCATTCCAGGGTGATAATCTTACCTAATGTAGTGGTTTGAAAGCAAAACCAGTGAGAGACTCCAAGTCAGAAATACAATTTAATAGGAATAAAAAAAAAAGAGAAGAAGTAAAATAAAATAAATGCAATAATACAAAAGACCACTGACAGAGTCAGAATACAACCTGACACCCTGTTGGTCAGGGTGTTGGAAACAGCCCAAAAGTAAGCCCTCCTGGAGTGGCAGATGTGTTCCTGTTGAAAGTAGAGATGGTCCTGTAGAGAAAAGGGTCCAGAGATGAGTCTGGTCTTCCTTCTGGAGTCCCGTGGGAACACTGGATGTCTGATGACACTTGTGGGTCCTTTTTATGTAGGTGGAAATGGTTTGGCTCCTCCTCCCTGGGTAGAGCATCTCACAATGGGATGATGTAATGTGTCATCATTGGTGAGCTTTAATGGCCCATTAACAGAAAGTATCCCCCGGGAGGGTGGAAAGAGGTAAGAAACAGTGCCCCACCCAGTTTTAACAGCTGGCTTGTTATCAGAAAGGCAACCACCCCCTCCCTCCAGGAGTTACAACCGATAAAGAAACACCACCTACCCAACCGGGTTTCAACAGATGGAATAGAATAAACTTTTTTTTTTTTTGTTACATAACCAAAGACACCTAATACTCACTAAAATGCAGGACTCAAGGGTGCTCCTCCTAGCCTTTTGGCAAGGCACCAAGCTTGGCTTGTTACCGACACCCCTGTCCTCTACTGGGATGAATGCCTTTCCCATGCCCTTGTCACTAGTGGAGCAGAGTGTGCCTGTATCTCACTGCTTTGGTGCCAAATAGGTTGTTGGATGAAGCTGAGAATGACAAAGCTGGGACATGCTCTGTTCTGTGTCTGCTGGAGATTAAAGTCACTGCTGTAGAGTAGCTCTAGTCCCATATGCAGTTCCTGCCAGATTGCCTAGAGCTAGTCCGCATGTATCTTTGTGGTCTCTCTCATCTTTGTACTCTATATCTTCATCAGTAATGCCAAGCAGTGAGACTTGGGGTTGATTTCTGGTTATTAGTGGACAGTTGGATGAAAATCCTGCAAGGAATGCAGTTCCCTCCCATCCTGGTGAAAATCCTGTTAAGATAAGAGGTCTCCCAGACATGCACCTGTCTCAGCAGTATAATTTACACTGAGCATTGACATGGGTACTTCTCAAAGATCTTTTTGTGGTGTTTCATAATTCTACTTTCCTTGTGGGTTGGTTGCTTAAACTGAATCAGTTCATGGTGAAATTATAAACTATGGAGTAGCAAAGGAGCTCTCTTATTTAGGGTTGTTCATTGGGTTTTTTAAGATGTAATAGTGCCTGTGTTGTTCTGTGATGGCAACTTAATGGTTTGGTTATTTTAGGGGTTTTGAAAAGTGGAAGTATATAGAGAAAAACAAATCTTGGTGAAGTATGGCAGGATGTGTATTTCTAGGATTATTCCTCCAGCTACCATGTAAGATCACACTGTCACAGGGAACAATTTCTGGTTAGTTGTTTTGTTGGGCTTGTTTTGAGGTGCCTTTTTTTCCCCTCTCCTCTAAAGAAACTAGACACTTGACTCTGAGTGTCCTCTAATTCTGCTGAAACAACTAATTAGATGCTTAGTGTCACCAGTGCCAAAGGAAAACTACTGATCTGGAAACCCTAGCCCTGATGTTGATCTATAAATTTGACGCATATTCCAGGTCTGGGTGAGGGGGCAAAAAGGGTATTTTTATGGACTAAGCTTTAGCCTCTAAACATGGAGGCTGATATTTCTGCAGTCAGCAGTCTCTAGGTTATTGAAGAGGTCACCTTGGCACGCCTGGAAAGTGTCCCTCTCTGCCAACTGATCTCCACAAATACCTCAGTGTGTGGTCCTAAAGCCTGGTAGTGTGAGTGCCCTTTTCCTCACTTTTTTTCTGCATAGGAATCTTTGGACAATTCTCAGAAGAATTGGACAATGATGTAAAATTTCTCAAGTTTCATATGCTTCTGTGTATTCTGATTTTGTGATGCTTTCATCCAAAGATAACTTCTCATGGGGAGGGAGCCATCCTTGTTGCTGTATGAAAAGCCCCCCCAAAAACTGGGAACAAACTAGATATAGTGCTGCAAGAACACAAATTGGGCCAGAGATAACTTAATTTTGAGCCTGTTTCAGTGGTTTTAAATGCTTGTAGCAATATAGCATTATAGATGTTAAGTTTCAGAATATTTTGTGGTTGTTCATATGTCACTTTTGGTCCAGCCAAGGTTAGAAAAAGAGGAAGAGAAAGGTGATGATATGCCATCTTTCCAAATATAAGTCATAGGAGAAATGGGATAAAAAGGTTTTCTTACTTGAATTGATTTTATTGCCCTACTGGTTTAGAAATCAGTTGAAATCCAGGATCATGGTGAGATAAGCAGTGGTTTTCTATTGAAGTGCAGGAATGACTGTACAGCAGGGTATCTCTCATCTCTTCATGGAGGAAAGTTGAGTGCACACCAGTGTTCAAATAGCAGATATACCCCTGATACATGAAATTCAGTCTGGTGACTGAGTTGTGCTCACTGTGTCTCTCTGTGCTCTGCTGCGACCCAGTGGCATTTGCATTTTCAGGCTGTCTTTTCAAATGTTTCTTAACAAGTTCCCTCCCTTGCTCTTTCCTGCCCATCTGAATGGTCTGTTTGGGGTTGCCTCCTCCATCCCAAATCATCCTAGTTTTTTACTGTAGCAATATTGTACTTGCAGAGGTGAGCAGAAATGGGCTTGCTGGCATTTTGTCAAGCCATGCTTGAGACCTTTAATTTGCTTTTTTTTAAACTGGGTAGACCTTTGAGGCTGGCTCAGACCAGAGAACTGGGTAGTTGCCCTAGTACATGTTTCACTAATGGGAGGATTACACAGTAACAGTCTATTTCTGGGGGGGAACAGACTCTGGTTTATCTCACATTAGGCACTTGAAGCAGAGAAAAGAACTTTAATTATAACAGACCTTTGGACTTTTCTTCCTGCTGTTAATTTTTCAGTCATGTGGGATCTTCTGTGCTGCCAGTGAGTGTAGGAACTAGTTAATTTTATCACTCAGCTCTTTTCAGTAGACTACCATCTTAATTTGGGTCTTTGGGTATTGCATTTTCAGTCATCATAATCACAGGTAATCAAACCTAGTGACTTAACTATGAGTTCAGTAATACAATTCTCCCTGGCTGACTTGACTGTACAAGGGAGAAAGTTGGAGGAATTACCAGGAATGAGGTGAAGAGAAGATTCATAGATTCTACTGGGTAGCAATGTCTCAGTAACAATTGGGTGTTATGTGATATACCTTCCTAAGGAAGCAGAAGCTACTTTGCAATGTTGGCTTGAGCAGAGAAATGAGGGTGGTGCTCACCCTCTTCACCTTATTTCTGATAATTCCTCCAGTTTTCTCCCTTGTACAGTCAAGTCACTCAGGGAGAATTGGTAGTGCTCTCCCTTGGGCGCTTTCTGGGATTGCAATAAAGAAGTGAGTCCATGTTTGGTTCCCCTCATCTGTGCTGCTGGTGTTAGTCCAAGGTGAATAAATTAACAAAGAACAGTTAATAGGTGTTTGTTTCTAGTCTCAGTTGTTCATTTTCCACATAGATCCATTTTTAAGATCATAGCAAGAGTATTTAGTGATCTTACTGAACTTAGTCTGTCCACAAAGGTTGCATTCACATTGTGGGTGACTTGTGACTTCCTTAATGAGGGGAACTCCTGAACTGCATTATGGGGATATATTTGCTGCCTCTATTTTAAGTCTTTGGCTGCTTTTTGTATCTTAATCCTTAAGATACTTATGTTCAGTTATTCTTCTCCAGAATTTCATCCTCTTCCTTCACCTGAGCACTTGCTTTGTATATACCTATGTAATGGTTTCACGTTCGCCTGTCTTTGCTAAATTTAGTGCAGTGGTTTGAGTGTTTATTCTCTTTTTCCCTCTGTGAGATAGAATTAGGAGAAAAAAGCAAAGCAGGCCCAAACTTAAAGGGTACAAAGATGGATTTATTAACACACACTAAAAGAAGAAGATGAGAATCAAAATGAAACTTTCAAATCACTCCTCCTCCCCCCACAAGTATTCACTTTCCCACTAACAACATAGAGACAAAACCTGTGATTTTCAGTCAGTTTCACCATTTAAAAATAATCTTTCATCAGTTCTTTTGGAGAGGAGTCTCTCTTAGAACTTCCATGGAATTTCCCCACTGACAACATAGAACAGTTCTCTTGTGGGTCTCATCTCTCACA
>VXBB01003051.1:307620-339050 GCA_013399915.1 Illadopsis cleaveri | reverse complement strand
TTCTGTGGTAGCTCTCTGTGCCCAAATCACATCGTCCTTTAGTGGCACTGCTCTCAGCATAGCCCTGACAGTGACCAGAACTTCTCTTTTGTGGCCTCTCCATGTTGATTCCGTGTTGATTCCTGCTCAGCAGGGAAAGCTGGGCGTGTTTCAGTTCTGCTGCTGGGGTTGGTGTCATCTGATGATCCCCTGTGGCACCATCCCCATGTCCTCAGGGACGCTTCTGGCAGCACCATGGCTCCTGCAAAGCACCCGCTTCCCTTGGACTCCAGAAGGGCCAACTTCCATCCCACTTCCTGATATCCCAGCTCCCCTTGCTGGGCCTGTCTGCTCTGTGCTCTCTTCCCGCGGCAGCCAGCGTGGAGGGGCTCCCTCTGCTCATTTTTGTGCCGTTCTTACGCAGCACGCCCGTTCCTCACAGCCTGTGTCCCTTTCAAGAGGAACTTGAAAAGCCCGGAGATACCAGGTGTCCGCCTCTGTCTGGGTTCTGGGATGACAGGATTATTCATCTTAGGAAGCTGCAGCTGGGTACAGTCAGTGGTAAAAGACCAGACTGAACATTTTGTGCCTCGTTACTACTCGAATGCCTTGGAACTTGCGCTATTTCCAGACGGCTTCCTGTTCTTTCTCAGTGACCTTGCCTCGCTTTTCTGGCACACCGAGCCCACTCCAAAACTTACACCTTAGATCCTGCAAAACTTAACTTCTGATGGAAGCAACCCTGGGGAAAACTTTTGGAAGATCAAGAGCATTTGCTCCCTTTGAAGGGGGTGGGTGGTGACTTTTCCTCAGCCTCAAAGTCAGGATCTTTTGTGAGAGCAGTGAGGACAAACCTGCACATGGACTGGGGCAGTTCTGTCAACAAATCTGTGGAGCAGCTTGGACACCCTTTACCCCATCTCTTGGTTGAAAGAGTCTTGCATCAGGCTGGGATAATCCAGGCATCTTCCTGCCAACCAAGCACTGTTGGTGGTGTCAGGAGTGAAGCTGGAATGCTCATCCAGGGAAATTTGTCTGCTCTGGGCCTTACAGAGCTACTAGAAATCGGTAGAAGAAATGTTTCCTTTTGGTTTCTTCTGAGGGGGGCCATGGTTGGTTGTCTGGAAGGAGCACAATGGGAACTCCAGATTTTTTGGGAGTAAAGTGTGTGTGGGGCACCATGGTTATTTTTTTGTCAGTTAAGAATTTCAGAGTAAATGGCAGCAGAAGGGATATTTTGGCAGTTCCCACACCTGAATGTTTAACTTCAATTTTATCTTATTTTTGAACTTAGAAAATAATTGAAAGTAGTCCAGAAGAATACAGAGAATCAGGGCAGGAATAAAAAAATACCCTACTGGATCCTGTTGTTATGCCAGGAATATTGACCTGTTAATGTACACCACTGCTGATCCATTCACGTTCAGAAATGTGGAATTCCTGTAATACCCAAAACACCCCAAAACAGTTCACAGAGGATGTAACTGCTCCTCCAAGGACCGAGGTCTCATCTCTTATGAGATCAACATCTAGGGGTCCTCCTTTAAGGAATTTATGTGGTTCTTTGGTTTACAGGGATTGGTTTAAGTCAGATTTTCTGATTTACTTATTGCCATCCATGCTGGGATGGACACTCCCTGCTCCTGATTCCCTCCGCTTGAACAATAACCCCGTAAAGCCCAGCAGAGGCAAACTCAAAGGAGTTTTCCTTCAGCTTTAAAGGGGAAAACTGGAGAAGGAGCTGAGTGTGCTGGATACTACAAACGGAGCTTGCCTCTTTCTGGAAAGGCTGTTGAATGTTCTGCTTCCGGAGGAAGGGAAAAGTCAGGCTGGAGTGCGAATCAGGGAGCAAAAGGCTCATACAAAAGCATTCCTGGTGCTGAACCTTTGCAGGTATTCAGGGCTCAGAGAGCTTCCAGCCTATTAGGAGAGGTAATGGCACAGGAAGGAGACTGGGATACAAAATTCCATATCCATATGTCAAGCTGCCAAAGTAAAAACATGGGATCTTATCACGCAGAGCTGGCTGGAAGGGAACCTCACCATCATTCTCGGTCCTGGAGACGATTTAGCCTCCTAAACCTGAGCACCAGACATTCTCAGTAGGATCTCTCTGACCAAAATCAGTCTCCTGCCCAGGGAGCTGCAGGCTGGGAGGGATCATTTCCCTGCGGAAAATTCCCTGCCCATGGGAATTTCTGGCATGGGATTAGCCAGCTGTCAGCTGCCCGATGGCGGGAAGGGGGCACGTGGGATGCGTGTCCCAGAAAAGAGATGAGAGGTGCTCGTTCTCCCAGGTCTTTGTGTCTTGCCTGCTGCTGGAAGCCACAATGTTCCCCTCTCCCTGTCTCCCAGCACAGCTGATTTATTCTGCCCGGTGCTCCAGGAGATATCCCAAACACGCCGCCACAGAGCCAAGAGAGCGGATCCTGAAACTGGAGCCAGAGCCTGAGACTTCAGTAAACAGGATGGGGGAACATGAAGCACAGAGTCCAGCCAGCGCTGGGATCACTGTGAAACAACCCAACAGAGCAGTGCTCCCAGAAATCCATCTCCCAGAAATCCATCTCCCAGAAATCCCAGCATCTGTGCTTTGCTCCTACCTGTATGCCAAGGGGTTTTTTTGGGGGTATTTTGATGTGTATGTTCTTGGCAAGTTTTTCTTCATCCTCAGCTGACTTGACTTTACTTTTACAGAGCCTGAGCCCGAAGATCATTTTGAATACCTGATTTAAACCCCCAAAACAGTAGAATATGGCCAGAACAGGTGGCAGAAGAACCTTTCCCTGGTATCCCCCTGTGCTGGAGCTGATCTCAGGTGTGGATTGAGATGCAAGTTGGGAGTTGGACACAGCAGCTTTGGGTGCCAGGGAATATTTATCAGCCAGAAGTGTTCCAACTTCTGTTCACCCAGACTTGTGCTTATCTCCACAATTATTTTGCTCTCCCTTCCACTAATTGCAGCTATTCAAAATATCTCTTACAAACACCCAGGAGCCAGTTTCAGCTGGAGGGGCAGGAAGGATGTCTGTGCTTGGCTTCTTCTTTGGCAGCTGGAGGAGTGGTTGTGGAAGTCTTAATACAACCTGTCTCCATGAAATCCATCTTGGTTCTCTCTGGGAAATGGGATCTTGGTGTCAGCACTCCATGCTTCCTGGGAGGGCGCTGCAAAGACTAAAGAGAACCATTTTAGTTGCATTTCCCTTAAAAAGAGGTTTCTCTGTGACAGTTTCCCTACTGATAAGGTGTCAGTCTCCTTCCCAGACAGACAAGCTGGAACACTGAAGACAATTGAGGAATGTGGTGGCAAAATCCTCTGGCTTGCTGAGTCCTCACGGTAGGCTGACGGTTGATAAATACCTGGAAATGCTCTGCATTCTCCCTGTTACCTTTATTAATATTAATATATGCTAAAGGAGCACTAGCAACACGAACTGCAGGTACAGTTGAACATTTGTGCAGTTTTCAGAAATAGTGGGAGCAGTGACATTAAACATATGCAGGAATCCCCATAGTTATGAATATTTACAAATATTGATTTTGGCAAGAGCACCTAATTCAGATGTTCTGAGCTCTGTAATGCAGGGTGTGTGTGTCTGTCACACGGTGCTCCTCAGACTTGGGGCTATGTTAGTGTCAGATCCAGGGATTTCCCTTGGTGAATCACTTTGTAATGAAATTTCAGTGTTTGGGAAATAGACTTGGGGAATAAACCCCCTGCTCCAGCTGCGTGTGATGAACACACAGGATCTGAGTGGGCAGTGCCTGTTCAAATTTGCCTCGATTGCTTTAAATGAGCCAGAAACTGATGTTTTTCCTGACACCCCAACAATCCCAGCCTGTGTGTCCCTGAGAGCATTGTCCAAACCCTCCTGGAGCTCTGGCAGCCTCGGGGCAGTGCCCATTCCCTGGGGAGCCTGGGCAGTGTCCCAGAACCCTCTGGGGGAAGAACTTTTTCCTAATATCCAGTCTAAATTTCTGTTTCCCCATAACATTCCTGGCAAGTGTGGAGAAATAGCCCTGAGAAGACACCCGGATGGGTTTTCTTTTTTTGTTTTCTCAGGCTACAGCAGACACCAACAGTGATTTCTTTTCATTTTTCATGGGTATGATCAGAGACGTGGCTTCATTATTCTATTTTTTTAGGGTTTTTTTTCAACTTTGAAACCATTTGAAAAACTATATTAAGAATAGGCTTTGTGGAAACTGGGGTCAAAATGAGCAGAGACAATACATCCCTAATGAAACTTCCCTAAACCATCTAGTGACAAATTGGGCTTTTCATTCCCATTTCACTCCAGATGTCAATGAAAGCACAGCTCCTTCTAAAGCAGCTTAATGTATGTAAACCATCACAGGAAGCAGAGCCTGCAGAGCCTAGGAGACTGCAGATGGAGAGAAAAGGCTCCTGATTCCATAAAAATAACAAAACCTGTTTTACCATATTGTGCATTAAATATTGTTCATTTGCATACTTTCCATGGCGAGGTTCTCAAAGCCCACCATGTGGTGGACTTGTTGGAAGTCGGGAAAGAGACTCTTTCCCCAAATGGAGACGTGTTAGTAGAAGCTGCTGCTTAATTAGAAAACAAAAATAGCTGGTTTCCTCTATTTTTTTCCTCCTTTTCTAGGTTTTTTTTTTCAGTGTGGATTTTTTGTTGTTTACGTATAATTCAATAGAATTAGGAGGAGAAACATAGGTGCAGTCACGGCAAAATAACTGGATTCCTGGTGTTTTACAACAGCCTGCCTGCGCGGAACAGGCAGCAGCAGGGATTCCTCCATGGAGAGTTTCCAGCAGATAGCCAGGCAGATTGTAATTACCTCTTAGATTGTTTTCTTTGCATCTTTATATAGAATGGTGTGATTTTGTTTGTATTTATTGTGCATCCGTGGCTGAAGCATTGGGCTGTGCAAGTGTGCAATGCCACAAATTAATCAGAGGAGCCTAGAATATCCAGAGCTGGAAGGGGCTCACAAGGATCATCAAGTCCAACTCTTGGCTCTGCACAGGACACCCTAAGAATCTCAACTGAAGGGATTAAAAGGAAAACATGCACAAGGAGAAGGAAAAACTTTGGGGCGGGAGTCTCGTGTATGCAGGAGCTGTCAGCATTTGGAGAAGGATAGATTGAGATGTTCTTGGAGAAAGCAGGTTCCCTGTCTCAACAGCCATGGCTTGGACCCTGCCCATAGCAGGGGCTTGTAATGGGGTGATCTTTAGGGTCCCTTCCAACCCAAACCATTCCACAATTCCATGCTCCTGCTTCCTCTCCACCTCAGGGGTTCTGCGGGAGCTGTGGGTGGTATCTGAGCACAGGCCCCCATTAAGCACAGCCCCGGAGAGCTCAGGGCTTTGAGGCTGGAGCCTGCCAGCTCCCGATCAATCCCTTGGTTTATAAGCTGCCAACGTAAAGAGTGTGGGGTGGGCGCCGTGCTCTGGAGGCTCTGGAGGGCTCTGGAGGCTCTGGAGGGCCCCGGCATTCCAGGGGTTTACGGGAGGCCCAGGAGCGGCCCACACGCTCGGCCCCGGCCCGCACCTCGCTGGGCGGGGTGCAAATCAAACTGGGAGGTGGGAAATGGTCCATTCGGCTCTGCTTTTTCAAGAAAAAGCAGGTTTTAGCCCCACGGAGATCCCTTCACCCCTCTCCAGGCTGCTGTGACGTGATGTTTGTCCCCTGCTTTTCCACAGCCTCACAGGACACCGGGCGTCCCCTCACACCATCCCAAGGCAGGGTGCATCAGACTGCCGCCCTCAGTCCCGTGGGAATCCCCTCTGCACCCAAACATGGGCTCTGGGCTGGGGGAATCCCCTCTGCACCCAAACACGGGCTCTGGGCCGGGGGATGTACCCCAAATTTCCCAGGAGGTTGGTGGGGACACTGACACCTCCCAGCTGTTGGGATTTGGGGACCCCAGCGGGGGACTTGCACTGAGGCAGGAGCCTTTGGTGCTTCCAGCCTTGAATGTCCCATCTGATGGAATTTTGCAAATTAGACCTTAATTAGACATCATGTCTCCTGATTATTCCCATGAGTATGAGTGAGTTGAGAGGGCCTGGTAAAATCATTTCTGGAGAAATTGTTGGGGGAATTTTTTTTTTAAATGTGCTGGAGCAATTCTTTTTATAGTTAATCACGGAATCTCAGCGTGGTTTGAGTTAGATGGGACATTAAATTCCATCTCGTTCCACTCTCTGCCATGGTCAGGGACACCTTCCACTATCCCAGGTTGCTCCAAGCCCCGTCCAGCCTGGCCTAGAACACTTCCAAGGATGGGGCAGCCACAATTTCTACAATTTCCCTGTGCAACAAATAATATTGAGGGTGCCCCGGTGGAGTTTTATTTAAAATCAGATGATGGACACAGAAAGAGGCCCGTGCTTGTCCTTCTTTCCATGAATGTAGCACTGTCATTGTCACCTGCCTTGCAGCCTCTGCTTTGGCTCTGGGAAGGCCGATGGTGTTAATTTGCTCCTTTTTCCTGTTCCCTTCTCCGCAGCAGCAGCAGGAGATGCTGGCCATGAAGCATCAGCAGGAGCTGTTGGAGCACCAGAGGAAGTTGGAGCAGCACCGACAGGAGCAGGAGCTGGAGAAGCAGCACCGAGAGCAGAAACTGCAGCAGCTGAAAAACAAAGAGAAAGGGAAAGAGAGTAAGTGGCCAAAGCACCACTTCTTTGCGTGGTGATAGACGGATGAAGGAGCCATGAAGGAGCCTCAGAAGGCTGGAAGAAACTCCTTGAGGGCACGGGGAGCTTGTGGGAATTGAGGGGAAGAGGGAAATGCATTTCTCTGCTTTATCTTCATTTTTGTCTCAGTAAATGTCATTTAGCGTTTTTCAAAAGGAAGCGTATCCTCTCTTCCCTTGATTTAACATTTTTGAAGTATTTTTGGCAGCATTCCTAATGGAGGCAGAATATTAAGCCCATAAAATACACCAGATGCACACTGCACTCCTTTTCTCTTTCTGCTGCTCTGAATTTCACTCTTTTTAAGACGTAGCCCAGTTCTCAGCTCTCCCCTTTTTGAAGCGTTTCCATTCACAAGGGTATTTTTTTCAGGAGGTTACAGCTTGTGGGTGCCTTCCCCATGTGTGTCATTATGCACTTGAGGAGATCATTGTGGCCTCACAATGTCTCTTATCAGAGACACTCCAGGCTGCTTGTTTGGGCTTTTTCTGCAAGTGAATGGGGGGAAATATGCCTCAAAATACCTTGCCAAGTTGTGCCATCAACTCCTCAGGTCTGGTTTCACCATGGGAGAAGTGGTGATAGGAAGATGGGATGCTGGCTGGGAACTTGTAATAAGATAAAACTCCAAGAACTTTTCAGTAGGAAAAGAATGGGGTCTGGGAGACATTTTAAGTGCTAGAAAGACCAGAGGTTCAGAATCCCGAAGCATTTCCACTTTCCCTTGCTGCTCCCATCAGCTGTTGATGTTTGATCCATATTTTGCTGGGCCTCTCCTCAGAACTGATACCTGGCCATGGTCATTGAAGTAATATGAAAAGAAATTAAAATGCCTGAATCTCTGGAAAATGGGAGCAAAGCATCTTTTGGGTGAAACACAGAGGTGTAGAGGAAAAAAAACAGGTTTTGGGGATGTTAAGTTGAAGATCCTGTTCCCATGGCTACAGTTTTATTTTTAAGTTACTTTTTATTTAAGAAGTGCTGTGGTGTAGAATCATTATCGCACCTCAGCTCTTAGGGACACTTAAGTTATTTTTCTCATATCACAAAATTTGGCAGAGAGAAGCTAAAATTGTCCTGATCTGAAATATGAAGAGAGCGTGAGAGAGGTGGAATTTGTTCTCCTTCCTGGTTAACATCTCTGCTCTGGAGCCAGGCTGGGAGAGCTGGGGGTGCTCACCTGGAGAAGAGAAGGTTCCAGGGACACCTCAGAGCCCCTTCCAGGGCCTGAAGAGGCTCCAGGAGAGCTGGAGAGGGACTTGAGACAAGGGATGGAGGGACAGAACACAGGGAATGGCTTCCCACTGCCATAGGGCGGGGCTGGATGGGACATTGGGAAGAAATCCTTTCCTGTGAAGGCGGGGAGGGGCTGAGATGGAATTCCCAGCGAAGCTGTGGCTGCCCCTGGATCCCTGGAAGTGTTCCAGGCCAGGTTGGACATTGGGGCTTGGAGCACCCTGGGACAGTGGAAGGTGTCCCTGGCCTGTAGCACAGAGTTGAAATTAGATGATCCATAGGGTCCTTTTTAACCCAAAGCTCTCTGAGGTTCTGTGATACCTTTCAGCTTCCAGTGAAGGAGGTAAACCATACACTCCACAAATCCTGAACTTCAGGTCTTCTAAGTAACAAGTTTATGCCAAACTGACAGAACACAGCCAGATTTGAGTGTTCTAAGGATGCTAATGGATTAAGGATGACACATTTTTGGAGGGCAAAAGATTTGTCACCTCTTCTGCTACTCAGGAATTTATCTCCAGCTCTTCGCTTGAACTTTCCACCAAAGCTGTGTTCATGGAGCTGGTGAGAAATACAGAACTCTAAAAAAAGGGAATTTTCTCGCTTTGGTGTTTGAACCATTTTACACCTCCAAGCAGTGCCTTGTGAGAATGCTGCAGCTCCTTGCTGTTGGGGAGAGCCCAGGAATTGTTCTCCCAGTATGTCAAATGTCACCTTGTCATCAAGCAGGGCGCAGGACACGAGAACATGGTGGGGTGGTCTTTTAGTTCTTGTTCCCAGTGGAGCAGGCAGCTTCTCTGGCCTTTTCCTTTCCTCCCAGCCCAGATATTTTCCGTTGGAGCTCCTGCCTTACACCACGGTGTGGATGAACCATCATTTTCCACGTGTCCCCTTGCCAAACTTGGGATGCGTTGCTCTGTCGGGAGCCCTGCCTGGGAGTCTGGGCTGTCAACCCGATGATCACTGGGATCCATCATGGCAAGGGAACAGCCTCCATTGTGCAGGAAATCATGATTAGGGATTACACAGTTGACATTTTAGCTATGCAGAATGACTGCCTCTCTTTTTTAAAATTTTTTTTCAAATGTTAGGTTTTCTATTTGAAGCGAGAGATCCACGCGCTTGTAAATGAAGTGAAATGTTACGTCGGTCGTGGTGTGCACAGAGACTTGGGAACAAAGAGTCTCCTGTTTACAGGAGTTTTTGAGACAAAACCTACACATGAGCCACTGGGCTCATTCCCCTTCTGCTTTTAGATGTGACATTTAACAACTTGAGGGTGCACAAGACTCCTTTTCTTAAATAACTTTGATTCAAAGAGAGCTGAGATAGCCCGGACAAGTGCTTTATTCTGAGTGTGCTTCTATGCAAGTGTAACATCCTCTTCTGGTGAAATAAACCCAGTTTCATCTGTGTTTTCAAACATAACTTGTGAGTCTATGCCAAGCTACAGGGATAAAAAGAGAGAGCTCCTTACTGGAGGCACTTTGTTCTTCTGTTTTAGAAAGAAGTTCTTTTTTTTGGACTGGAAATGCAAGATTTGATTTGGGATCTATTTTAGAAATTTCAGACTCTTTCAAGTATATGAATTGATTTAATAATTTTTTTTTTTTTTTTTTTTTTCATGGCAGGTGCAGTGGCAAGCACAGAAGTAAAGATGAAATTGCAGGAATTTGTGTTAAACAAGAAGAAGGCTCTGGCCCACCGGAATCTCAACCACTGCATATCCAGCGACCCTCGCTTCTGGTACGGGTAAGTGGTGCTGGGCTTTCTGCAGGGTTCAGCCAGTGCCACCTTTGTCCCCAGTTTCCTGAGGGAATAGACCTGATGTGCTTGTGGGATGAGCCAGAGTGGTGACAGGAACACTCTGCATTCCCAAAATGAGTTTTCCAGACGGTTGCAGTGTGACTGGTTTTCGTGTCTGCTCTGATGGCCACAGTGCTCTGTGGGTAGAGAGGTCTTTGTGTCATCTGTAATCCACAGTTATTCAGACAAGTTCTACAGTCAGAGATCAGCTTTTATAAGTCCTCCAGCTTTTCACCCAGGATTTGATCCCGCCTAGTGTTATAAAACTTGAACTTTAGTCAAATGAGGAGTAGTTTTTTATGTTCAGGAGCTGGAATTTGATGATCCTTGTGGGTCTCTTCCAGCTCAGGATATTCTATGATTCAGTGAATTCCTGCAGCCCAGGATAGTTAAGCTTTGCATTTTAAAGCTTTTAACACTATACTGCTCTACTAAATCTCACGAAGCTGGAAGTTTGGTTTACTTGGCTCTTACTGGAAACATCCAGTGGGTCCAGTCTGCACTTTTAATCACAGCTGCTCCAACATCTCCGTTTCCAACTGAAAATATTCAACTGTTGGTCTCCAGTTTCAATTTCAGAAATTAACTTTTTCATTGTACTAAAGACAATTAAAAAATTTGATGTGACTTGAAAGGTTCCACTGCTGTAACTTTGTCACTGTCTATATTAAATAAAGAACCAAAGTGCTTTGGATGTTGGTTTTAGTGACTGTAAAATTCATGAAATTTTGAGTTACAAAAGTCATTTCATTTTGCCATGAAATTCATATTCAAGCTGAAGCACTGACAGTGTTTTAAGTCTTAAGAAATGAACGTGTGTACAGGGAGGATGAGGTCATAGCCTGAAGATGTTTCCAAATTCCAGAAACTGAGCTGCAATGAAATTTGAAAGCTATCCCAGCTCTGAGCCAGGACAGAAATGCTGAAGTGGAGTTGGCAGGAGAAGTCAGATGTTATTGGAGGCAAAGTGAGATTGAGCAGCTTTAATACATCGCTGAAAATCTAATCTGAGACTTGGGGATTTCATTAAAGGTGATTGTAGACCCTTATCCTCCATTTCTTTAAAAGTTGGTTAAAAAAACAGTTAATGCAAGAGTGGTACAAAGTCAGTTAGAATTCAGGTTGCCCAGAGACGCTGTGGCTGCCCCTGGATCCCTGGAAGTGTTCCAGGCCGGGTTGGACACTGGGGCTTGGGGCACTCTGGGATAGTGGAAGGTGTCCCGGCCCATGGCAGGGGGTGGCATGGGATGAGCTTTACGTCCTTCCCAACCCAAACCATCCTGGGATTCTCTGTGGTGCAAGGCCAGGGCTGCTGCAGGTTTTTAGCCACATTGTGTTTGGGGTTTCAGGATGTTCTCTCAGCTGATGCTGAGAACTTTCTGAGCACCAGTGTGTGGTTTGGGTTTGTTGTGGCACTTAGTAATCCAAACACCCCTTCCCTGTGGTGCTCCAGGGAAGCCAACAGGCAGAGACAACACACAAACCATTGCACAAAAATTTCAGGTCATGCCATCCCCTGTCGTTTTCCATCTGTTTTGTGGTGGGGTGAGGATTGGTATCCTGGATTCTAACCCAAGATGCACAAAACCTTGGGGTCTCTCAGCTCTTTCTCAGCCCTCAGTTGTCCTGCTGAACCCTCAAGGAGGGCAGATGACAGCAACACAGGAATTTTAAATGCATCCTTCGCTTGTTAAGGCACAAGTTTGGGAGTTTTTTCCTTTCCATTCTATTTAAAAAATAATATTTTTTTTTTTCAAAAGGAGAATCAACTTTTAAATTCCTGACATATTAGTATTTATTTATATGGCGTCACATAGGTTACCAGCTGAGCTCTGGAGACATTCCTGTCCCCACATAGCTGTGCTGTGATGCAGTTGGGTGGTGGTTGGGTTGAGCACACGCGAGCGGGGCTTGCAGGAGATCCACTCCACGCTCCTACTGTGAGCAGGCGAGGCAATTAAGTGGTAACAGATGCTGGGAGAGCCTCTTGAAATGACACGCCTGCTTTTAAGCACTTCTCTTCGTCTTATTAAGGTTTGTGAATTCTTTTTTTTTTTTTTTTTTTTAATGGAAAGCGTTGCTTGGAAAAAAAAAGTCTCCTAAGGGTATTGAGCACCATGATGGTCTGACATCAGTGGCTGTGACAGGAAAAATGTTCTGCTGGCGTGGAATCACAGAGGTATTAGAGCTGGAAAAGACCTCTAGGATGACGTCCCTGGAAGTGCTCAAGGCCAGGTTGGACAGGGCTTGGAGCAACCTGGAATGGTGGAAGGGGGTAAACAAGGTGGTCTTTAGCATCCCTTCCAGCCCAAACCACTCTAGGATTTTATGACAGGCAACAGCAGGGGAGATTCTTTGGAACTGCATTGTCAGACTGTCCCTCTGCTGGATTCTGAACCCACTGGGCAGCCCAGCTCCCAGGAACTTCTGCTCTGTGTGATTCCCCCGGGAAGCTGTCAGCAGTGCTTGTGAAGCAGCCACTCCCTGTGCTAGCAGCCATGAAAGTGAGTTTAACTGGATATTTGCATGGTGGAGAGGTAGAGAGGTACGATTATATTTTAAATTACACGTTAAGTTATACATTGAATGATCCCAACATCCACGGGTGTGAACACAAAACATTCCAGCTCAGGTACACGAGTGAATGTATATTCAGTGTACCTTGCTGGACATGGTTGAAGGATGAAATATCAAATCATGAAATTGTTAAGGTTGGAAAAGACCTCCGAGATCATCACTCCAGCCTTTCTGTCTGTGCACATGGGTGTTTGAAGGAGCTCAGGGAACAGGGGGTGCCTTGAATGAAGGGATGTGCTTTCAGGAATGCCTGCAAGCTCTGTACAGTGTCCAATTTCCTCTCCTCCCAGAGCTCTGACATTCCTGAAGGGCCATGAAGACCAGTGCATGCTACTGGAAGCAGCGTCAGACCCCAGTCCTGGAGCCAGGGAATGTATTCCTGTTTGCAGAGCTCAATATCTGTCATTCAGCAGCCCTGGAGTGCATCTAAACAGGCCCTTTGAATTCCTGCACATTTCCTGACAAAGGGATGAAAATCGCTTCAGTGTACTCGATTGTGCTGCTTAGGTCATGATTAAAAAAAAAGAAAAAGGAGGAAAGAAAAAAAAAGTCTGTTGCTCATATAGAGCCAAAATGTCATTGTGTGACTAGATGGGGCTCAGGGCTCTTGGATCACAGCATCCAGGATTCCTGGGAGTGAAACATCTCTGCCTGCTGCCTTCCCATGGAATGAGTAGATCCTGGCAGAAAAAGCCATGTCTCTTCCCAGGAGGGATTATTTTTTTTTCAGTTTGGCTCTGTTTTGATTGCAGGTGAAGATTGAAGTGTGTGTGGGGGCATTCAGGGGCGGGGATGTGGCACAGCACGGGATGGATGTGGGAAACATAGCCCTGCAAGAGCCCCAAAAATAATTTTTTTCATTATGTACAGAGAAATCTGGATAGTGAAGAGGGAGGATTGGGAAACCAGAGTCATTCATACTTCCATAGAATCCCAAAATGGTTTTGGTTGAAGGGACCGTAAAGCCCATGCCATTCCATCCCCTGCCACGGGCAGGGACACCTCCCACTAGAAGGTCTGTGGGAGTAAAAAATGTTGATGTTCAAATAAAATTTGCAGAGGGTTTTTTGGTTTTGGGGTTTTTTTTGTAATTATGTAGAAAATTCAATGTGTTTTCCTAGTATTTCATTAGCCCCATATTTTTTGAAGGCTTTAACTTGCAGTGGAATTGATGCTCTGGATCTCAGCAAACAGCCAACTTCTGAGTTGAACTTGCACTCAAGGGATTGGCACTGCTCAAGAAATGGCATGAATTTGTGCAATTTTCAGCTATGAATGGCTTGTTTTGGTTCCTTGAAGAACCTTTTGTAGGAGAATATTTTCAGCTTGGTTTTTAGGGAGTATAAAATTTCAAATACTCACTTTTTTTTACAAAATGCTTGCTTTCTGTTGTCCCAAATCCTTTAGTATTTAGAAGAAATATGGGGTTTAAATTCTACTTACTTAAAGTGAAGTTGTGAGAGCCCAGTGACAGTCACCTGCATGGCTGAATCAGTTGTTCTGCTGATGGAGCTGCTCTCTGACTGGAGCTTTCTCCCAAGCTGGTGGAGCTCCTGAGAAACAGCAAAGCTGGGCACAAGTCATTAAGCAGGAAAGATGCAGCCAACAAACTGGTAGGAGGCTGAGAAAACTCATTCATTATTTAATATCCTCAGCAAACAGACTGTAATTTACTTCCAGCAGCCTGCTCAAACAAAGCCATAAATTATCATCTCGGGGAAGTTCAGCTGGAAAGGTGCTGAGTGCTTTGGCCCCGTCTCTTCTGAGCTCCTGGGATGGGAGGACAGGCAGGAGGAAAGGCAGGGGGCCACCTGTGTGGCATGGCTGCTGCTGGCCAGGTTCAATGCTTCAGCCTTGGACCCTGTCTGCTAAGCCTTGGGTTTATTTTGGGAAGGAAATGGTTCACCTGTGCTGAGGAACATGTCTTAGCAAAAGCTAGTCCAGGTTACAGTCCTAGAATTTATACTCGTGGTTAAATACCTGCATGAGCTGAGCCAAGGTGGAGTCTTACATTGAAAACTGAGTTAATTATCTTCCTGTATATTGGATTTTAGTGGGGATTTTTTGTAGGAGTGCTCAGGAGAAGAAAGCCAGAGCCTTTCTCTTTGCCCCATTCCCCACTCTCTGAGGTGGCAGGCTCGTCCCCTCTGCATGTCACCGGTGTAAAGCTTGTCCCTTCTCCTTCTCTTCCCTTCTGTGCAGGAAGACCCAGCACAGCTCTCTGGACCAGAGCTCCCCACCCCAAAGCGGCGTCTCCGGCACCTACAACCACCCAGTCCTGGGGATGTACGATTCCAAAGATGACTTCCCACTCAGAAAAACAGGTAGGGCTGCCCTTCTCTCGCCGCGCTGCCAGCCATCCCTGCCGTCGCGCTTGGCCCTCTGGTCTGATTTTCCTGAAAAAGAAGGGATGTTTCCAAAAAGCTGGATTTCAGGCCGTGCTTTGTTTCCTGAGCCCCCTCTCCATCTGCTTCCCCTTCACCTGTCACCGTGCTCCCAGTGTTCAAGGGAGTCTGGGGCTGCTCCGGGGTGTGCGAGGAGTGCGGGAGACAGCGGAGCCACATGTCAAAATTTGGGAGATGTTTTCCCAAACCCAAAGCTCACACAGAGATCTGCATGTCTCCAGTCCATGTATGCTTTGCTGAGTGAGGAAACTACTGAGAAAAAGTTCATTTCTTGGGGAATTTGCATTTTATGTACGAGTTTGTACCTGAGGTAAATAACGAGGTTTGTGCCAGGGCAAGCGCTGGGGCTTCCTGCTAGGGTTTGGTTCACACCTAGACAGTTCTCTCTCAGTCTGGCTTCTCCCTGCACGGTGGCTGAGCAGGTCAGTTATTCCTCAAGCCTGTATTATGTAAACCAGGTTATTTGGCTTGGCTGTGATCCTCAGCTCCGTATCACATGCCTGAGCCAGCACAGCCTGGGCTCCCAACCTGGCCAGCTCAGGGCTGCTGCCTTCGGGGAACGGCTCAGCTCCGAGAGCTCAGCCTCACTCAGGGAGCAGTTCTGCCCACTGGCCGTGCTGGGAATCTCTTCAGGACAGCAGAAAAAGCTTCTCTGGAAATATCACACAATCATTAAGGTTGGAAAAACCCCTTTAAGATAATTGAACCTTCAACCAGCACTGTCAAGGCCGCCTCTAACCCATAGCGTCAAGTGCCACATCCACAGGTTCTTTAAACACTTCAGTGATGGTGACTCCACCACAGCCCTGGACAGCCTGTTCCAATGCCTGACCAGCCTTTCAGTGATGAAATTTTCCCCTTCTGGGAATTTCTCACTAGGAACCATAGCACCTGCCTCGCTGGATGGATTCCCATCTGTGCAGTTGTCTCTGTTCCCCCTTGGGTTGGTTGCTTGACGAGTAACACACACTTCAGCTGCACAGGAACCCAGTCAAACATTGGCTCCAAGATGTGGGTTTTTCCTGGGAAAGGTGCCCTTGTTGCTTTGAGGATGGTACTTTTGACTGTGCCCTTCCTGAAGGACTCCAAAAGCTGAGCTTAGAAAACTGGGTTTGCTGAAGGACAGGACATCCTCTCCTCTCTGCCCCTGGGTAATGGAAGAGCTTCCAGGCTGCCCTGGGGAATCACAGCGTTTCCATGCAGGGAAGCATCTCTTGGCACCAAATCTATCACTGAGGACCTGTGGGCAGCCTGATTCCAAGAGATTTTTAGCTTTTTCCTATGCCTTGTGATGGCAGGTTATCCTTCCTACCCTGTTCGCATTCCCACAGTAAAAATGGGCTTTGGCATGCTCCCAAACATGCCTGGCTTGTCACCTCAGGGCACCTTGTCAGACTGGCTTTGAGCAGCAGTCACCCTTCTTGCTCCTAGGGTCCTGGATGGGAATTCCTGCGGGAGAAGGAAGACATCTGCACATCTCACCCTGTGCTGCTTCCCAAACTGGGATCTCACCAAAGCTCCTGCTGAATGTACTCCTGCTGTCAGCCAGAGGGAATTAAGGATGATAAATGGAGCTAATCACATTATTAAAGAGTGGAAGCTACCAAACCCATTGTTGTTTTCCAGCAGGAGGACGTTCAGCTGATTTTGGTTTCCCAGAACACTGGCACTTGTTCTTTTTGGGCACCAGCATTAATCTCCTGGGCACTGGTCTGGGATACAAACAAGTTCACTTTTGTAAGGTTCAGGGGAGAATTTTTTTTTTCATTGTTTTCTTTTATTTTCCTTTCAACGCAACAGCGCGTCAGGCTCTGGCACAGCAATATCCTTCAGAATTCCCAGTGCCAAGAATGTTAAGTTGCTTGGAGAAGAAAGGCTCCTGAACAATCTGGTGTAAACAAAAGGCAGGGAAGGCTGGAGCCCATCCTAAATAAAGTTCTTTATTACGGGTGAGCTTTTCAGATTTTTGGCACCAGGCAATGCTCTGGCTTTGTGTTAGTAATTTAAAACCACCATATAGTGTAGTCCAATTTTATTAAATTTGATTAAATATTTGCAGCTCAAATAACGGAGCCCATCACAATACAGCTCTGATTACCAGGGCTGGAATCCAACCAGCACCGTTACTGGGGAGAGGGCGGCTTAGGGGGTGGTGGGAAGGCAGTTGGAATTATTATTTCTCCCAGTCTGCAGAGCTGGGAGCATGTCCTGGAGGTTGAGACACTTTTGGGAAGGATAAATATTCCTCATCCCTAGAAGTGTTCCAGGCTAGGTTGGACAAGGCTTGGGGTGCCCTGGGATAGAGGAGGGTGTCCCTGCCCATGGCACGCGGTTGGAACAAGATGAACTTTAGGCTCCCTCCCAGCTCAAACCATTCCATGATGCCATCAAATTTGCCATTTCCCTCCATTTTAGCAATACGCTGTGTCTTTACTCTTATGTCATACTCTTAAGCATCCTGATGGTCACAGGTTATGGGAGAGGGAGGATGTGCAGGAATGATTTCTTCAGAGGGCTTGAAAGCCTTCAGCAGTCTCACAGTCAGCTCCTGCCGCATGCTCCCGATGCCTCCCCTACCCTGAAACCCAACTCGCTCTGATTTATTTTCCTAAATTATGCTCCAGTTTCTTGGCTGTTTGGTTTCACCGTGAAATTGTTTTCCTGATGCAGTTACTAATTGCTTGAATCCTGTTCTTAGCGTGGCTGGGGGATTAATTTCACTCTGCTCCCACTCTCCAAGCACTTTGGGGCTTTTCCTTTTTTTTCACTGAGCTAAGATCACTTTGGTTGGTGCTGCTCGTGCCTTTGCTGTTAAATACCTGGATTAGCACAGGGATTTTTATTTCCCCTTCTGAGGAGTTTCCTTTGTTCTGTGTAGGATTTAGTGTCGGAGTTTTATTGACAGCTTTTGAGAGGGGAAATTCTAAGTGACCTTTTCTGCTCCCAGATCAAGGTTGATGTCTCCCAAATTTAATAACATTCGTTATGTGCCGCACTGGGGTCCTGTAAGGAAAATCTCTGGAGAATCCTTACAGAGTCATTTTAGACTCTGGGTTGGGACAGTCTGTTTTCATAACCCCAAGAGTTGTTTGTCAACACCTTTCTTGGAGCTGCTGAAGTGGGTTTTAGCAGAGCTTTTCAGTTTTGCATTTCCAAGGAATCCTGTCCTCATTTTCTCCCCAGGAACAAGGTTGTTGATAGCATTCCCTGCTTTCTGAAATTTGAGCAGTGGATATATTAGAACATGCTGTTACTTAGAAAGCTGACACCACCACCATCATGAAGATTTAAAGGGAATTATTTCACTTCTTAACATGCTTTTCCTCTTGGACTTGATGATCTTAGAGGGCTTTTCTAACCTGAATGATTCTATGACTTCATGATTCTTTTTCCATGCAAAAGAGACAAGCCTGAGAGAAGAAAGCATCCAGCATCCTGTGATGTTGTTGGTATTGCAGAAAACTGAAGTTGTTTGGGTATTATTTGCAGCTAAGCAGGTGAAATTGGTGTGAACTTGTTGCAATTAGAAAGAAATAAGAGGGAAAATGAAAGGATTTGTCAACAATTATAATACTGCATTTGTCAAGGAAAGCATAATGTCCCTCTGAGCTGGTTCTGACATTGGAGTGTTTGGAGTGGTTTGTTTTAGGACAAAAGGTTGTTTGGAGGAAAATAGACTAGTCAGAAAGCCTGGTGTAACATGGGAGTATAATCCAGAGGAAATCTTGGAGCTGTGTGTGGCATGGAGTGTCACTCCAGTTCGAGAGCATCTCTGCCTTCCCTCCTGCGTTGTCCTTCCAGCCAGCCTGGTTGGAAGCCTGGCTTCCCACAGACCCCTGCACTGAGAGGAGGCCCTGACCCCCAGAGAAATCCCTGCTGGAAATACCCTGTCCTGCTCCAACTGCAGGACGTCAGTCTGTCTGATCCAAAAATAACACTTAGCTTGGATATTGGGGAAGATTTCTTCACTGGAATGGTGGTCAGGCACTGGAACACTGGTGGAATCATCATCCCTGGAAGTGTCCAAAAACCGCGACGTGGCACTGGGGGACGTGGTTTGGGTGGTGATGGATTGATGGTTGGATTTGATCATTTCAGAGGTCTTGTCCAGCCTTAACGATTGTGGAATCATGAAGACACTTCTTGTGAGTGGTGCACCAGAAGAGAAACCTCTTCCACGAGGAGACTTAACAAAATCTTGTGGTTTGGTGTCACCTTTGGGGGATCCCAGTCACTCAGGGAACCCACCCACCTCCTCTTTGGTCCTCCCAGCTCCATCTCTGCTTTCCAGGGACTGCCAGGGGCCTGCGCTGTTCATAGAATTCCAGGATTGGGTTGGAGGGAACCTCAAAGTCCATCCCATTCCTACCCCCTGCCACAGGCAGGGACACCTTCCACTATCCCAGCTTGCTCCAAACCCCAATATCCAACCTGGCCTTCAACACTTCCAGGGATCCAGGGGCAGCCAGAGCTGCTCTGGGCACCCTGCGCCAGGGCCTGCCCACCCTCACAGGGAACAATTCCTTCCCAGTATCCCATCTAATCCTTTCCCTCCTTCAGTTTAAGTTCCCTCTCCTCATGGAGTTTTCTCATGGATGTTAGAAGGGAGACAAGATAATTCTGTTGGCTTTTGCCTGGCTAGTAAAGTTAGTCTGAAACTTAACAACAACAACAACAACAACAACAACAACAATAATAATAATAATAATAATAATAATAATAATAATAATAATAATAAAACAATAACATCACTTTTCAGTCCCCACCTGCCAGAATGAAGATGTTCAAGGACTGGCAGCAGAGGTTTCATGCTGCATTGTTTGCTTTTATTCCACAAATGTGGACAGGCAGTGGGAACAGGGCAAACTCTGCCCGGGACTTGGTGGGGTTTTGACTTCCACAGACTTAATGTCCGATTAGTTCAGCAGCTTAGGGGCTGCAATTCTAGGAAAAAAACAATGGGAATGACATAAATGTTGGAAGAATTGGATTACATGGGTCTTGCTGCACTCAGTGATGTATAAGAGGGGTAGCTTGGGTTGGAGTCTGTGAAAACCAGGGAAGCTTTTGGCTTGTGTTCTGATTATTAATTTACTCTGAAGAAAACAAAATATTCTTTGTATAAATCCTTATTATAGGACAAATTAAGTATGTCAGTGCTTAAGAAATCCCACTGGCTTTGTGGGAGCTGACTCAGATTTGGGCATGGGCTTCATTTATTTGCTGGAGGGGAATTTTGATAATTTCACGGCATTTGTTTTAGATATTTCACCTTGAGATGTAGACGAGCAGTAATTTTTTAACTTAGGTTTTGTAATGTAGTCTGCAGTTTTTAAATTTACACCAGTTAGCAAGGCTTTGTTTGGGCATATTGCCTGGCAGGGGGAATTTGGGGAGATTTCCAGTGGAACTGGTGTTCCTGACACAGCATTGAACCTGCAATGACTGCCAGGTATTGATGCTTCTGTGCTGTTCAAATTCCTGTTTTACACTTGTGAAAGACAACTGTCTTCAGCTTAAAAATATTTTTATTATATAATAGTTTAAAAGCCATCTGAACAAGCCTAAATTCTTTTACTATAAAATAGGTTTTATGTAAATTCTGTGAGTTTGAGGCTGTGCTGCACTGCCTGTGCTGAATTTTAATTCACCTACTTTGGGCTCTGGAACACCCAATTAAATCCGTGTAGGGATTACGCTCTCTGAGGTCCTGGTGCCATGTTAGATTTGGGATTATATCTGAGGGATAAACAACAAAATCAGAACGGGGCTTTAAATAGACCTTTTGGTGTTTTGAAACTCAATCCCCCAGCAGAAGGGGAAAACACAGAGTGATTTTGCCTTAAAATAGTTTAATCTGACAAATTCCAATACGTTGCTTTGGCAATCACTTATGCTGGAGGTATTTTCTCTTCTAAGGCTGTCATTTTCTATGTTCACCTCTTTGTTATATGGAAGGAGGTTTTTTATTGTGCCTGTAAATATGGGGTGTGTTAGGTAATCTGTAGCCCCAAATGTTTTGTTTCCCTGCCCATTTCTGAGGTGTTTCAAACCCATTCCTTCTTTGTATTTGAAAGCCATCTAATTAATTGTGTGTTCCCAACAGAAACCACCCCTCCTCTGAGCACCAGGAATAAAATTTGGGCTGAAATACAGTTTTTATTGCCATGTTTTCCTTTGTCAGAGGACAGATCCTTCCAACAGCTGTGGCATAGGCTTAGATTTCCTTGATTTGAAATGGGTATGTCAGCATCCAGCTGTGATACCTTCCCCTTCTGCAGAATCCCAGAGTGGTTTTGTTGGAGGGGACCTTAAAGACCATCTTCTTCCAGCCATGAATATGGCATCCAGGGAGCTATTAATGCTCAGAAATGGGGACAAATTAAAGCTGGGAATGTAAGGATGTGGGATGAGGTGTGTACGCAAACACTGCTTTTAAAATCACAAGTCAGCTTCTGTTTCGAAGAGAACTTGGAGAAGTTACTGCTTGGAGCCTGAGCTTGTGTTTGAACTGGTCCAGTCTTTAATATTGTCCTGGAGCAGATTTGCATTCAGTCCCCTGCCATTTTATATGCAATCTCTCTCTCTCCTAAGACAATTCCCCCCTTGCTAATGCACTTCATTCAGCATTTGAAGCATCATCTTGAGGAAGCACTTTTTTTTTTTTTTAGTACTCCTGTTATCTCTTGCTGGCGCTTTTCTGTCCAAAACATTCACGAGAAAGCTTTTTCCTTTCTTTTATTTTTTTTCTTCCTCCAAAAATTTCATCAAAGCACTGCATTGATGGCTTAACTTCAAGCATTTGATCTTGAATTCATCAGCCTTCTGATTTTTTGAGCCCTGCAATTAACGTCGACAGGCTTGATCTTTGACGTGACCTGGTGGTCAAGGGAAATATAGCTGCAGCCAGACCGAGTTAATTCAAATGAGTTTGTAAACTGTGTTTTAATTCTTCTAAAGAAATGTAGATTATTCACCCTGGAGTGTGTTGGTTGGTAATGGAGCGAGCACAGGATTTGCTGGTTCAAAGGGATTAAACAGCAGGGTTATTGAGGAAGGGAAAGGATGGGGCTGGTTCACTCATCTCAGCTCTGTCAGGAGCCCACAAACCCCACAGCAGGTATTTCACTCAGGGCTCAGGAGATCAGAAAGCTCCCAGAGGAAATCATCTTGCAGGAGGAGTCTTGAATAAAAGCTTCATGACCTTAATAGAGACTCGATAACGGGTGCG
The DNA here is from genome assembly GCA_013399915.1 of Illadopsis cleaveri. Taxonomy (NCBI): domain Eukaryota; kingdom Metazoa; phylum Chordata; class Aves; order Passeriformes; family Timaliidae; genus Illadopsis; species Illadopsis cleaveri. The sequence goes on along the minus strand of VXBB01003051.1, from coordinate 317,128 downwards.
CTGTCACCAGCTGTCCTGGCCCCAGGGGCACTGGGGCTTCCCAGGAGCTCTGCCTTGGCTTTTTGGGATATCAGGATTTGGGTTTTGGAGGGAGTCTCTTGAAAGCGTAGTGTACACAAGGCTGTGGTCACAGGAAATGCATCCCCACCTGCCCTGAGCAGTCTGGAACTTCCGACGTGTCTGATGTGCTGTTAGATAGGGTTGAACTGTGGGGCTGTGATGGTGTAACCCCAAGATGCTTTCCAAACAAACAAACCTCCTCCTCCTCCTTGGCATTGGCTTTCATTGGCCATGCTCTCATGCCCTTTCTCTTGAGTTGAGATTGGCTCCAGCTGACACAGGGAGCCAGCAGGGAGACAATCACCTGGTTTGCTTGTGGGGTTTGATTTTGGTGTTTTCTTTCCCCCTGCCCTGGCATACATCCTTCAGCCAGCTCACCCTGGGGTCAGATGACTCTGAGGGTGTGGAGCTGCTTGTTCCAGCAGCGCATCAGAGATAACCAACAGCAGCATCTCAGCTGGCTCGGCCATTCCTCTGCTGCCTCCCTGGATCCCATCAGCTGGGTTTGCCGCTTGGTTGGAAGCAAGTTGGCCAGCAAGTTGCACTAATCCTAAATCTGTGTCTTCGTTCAGAGAAGACTTTGCAGGATGATTATTACATTTTTAATTCAAATGCCTGTCGTTGTTGTTGTTGAATCCAGACCTTGCATGGGCTGGGACCTGTTTGTTACACTACAAATCTGTGTTCCAAATATTTGTTAGCAAACGACTTAATTTAGTTTAGCCTCCTGCAAATGCTCGACTGCAGCCAGCCAACTCAACTCAACTCAGCTCAACTCAGCACAACTCACCTCAACTGCAGGCTGAGTAAAACACCGCTGAGACACTCCTAACACTGTTTCATTTTCCTGGCCAGCCTCTGAACCCAACCTGAAGCTGCGGTCCAGACTAAAGCAGAAGGTGGCTGAGAGGAGGAGCAGCCCTCTCCTGCGCAGGAAGGACGGGCCCGTGGTGACCGCGCTCAAGAAGCGCCCGCTGGACGTCACAGGTACGGCGGGTAAGTGACAGTTCCTCAATTCTTCATCCCCCTCCTCCTTTCCCAACATGCACTCCTGTCTCCTTCGTGTGCTTCAGCAGTGCTGGAGCCAAGCTGAGGGCACTGGAATTGTCCAGCCTGGGGGAGGCTGAGGTCAGGCCTTGTCCCCATCCTTAGCGCCCTCAGGAGGGGCAGCTCCCATCTCTGCTCCTTGTGTCTAGGGACACACCTGGAGCTGTGCCAGTTAAGGTGGAAAATAGGAAAAGGTTCTTGACCCAGGGGTTTTATACATACAGCTGTATAAAACTTTTTTTTTGACTACTCAACTGACAGTTTCTTGTTGAAAAGTCCTGTCCTTCCAGGACCAAAGTTTGCAAGTAGGATCAGAGGAAAGAATGTGATGAGATTACTGTAAAGTTAATTCCTAGCACCATCTAGGGATGTCTCTGTGTAAGTACCACCCAGTGACAGCTTTGCCAGGCTTGTCTCGCTCCAAGGCACACGATCATCACTCCATCAAACTCAAAGTGAGCTCACTTTAGACAGCGCGGTGAGTTTGGGAGACCCTGGGGTGCCTTGGCACTTCTCTATGTCAGAGCCTCTCTGTCTGCAGAGGGGAAGGAGGATTTCAAGAGCTAAAAGTTGTGAAATCATAAAATATCCTGAGTTGGAAGGTACCCACAAGGATAATCAAGTCCAACCCTAGGCCTGCACAGGACACCTCTAAAATCCCAGTCTGTGCCTGAGAGTATTTTCCAAACACTCAGTGTTCTGACAGCCTTTCAGACCTGAAAATCCAATTTCCTTCAGTCACACAGTGCTATATGGCACGTGGCTCCTGCTGTCTGACCATTTTTCCCTGCAATGAAGCAAAAGCTCCCCTTTCTCACTGGCATGGACATGGTTCAAGAAGCCAGCCTGGAGCCTGCTAGAAAAGTATTGGAGTTGTCGTGGTGAGAGGGGACTTTTAAATGGAAAATAAGTTTTAAAAACAGTCCTACTTTGAGGAATAGAAATTATGTTTAATCCCTGAAGAATGCAAGGGGTTCTGGTCGGACACCCTCCTCTTGACCAGGTTGCTCCAGCCTGGCCTTGGACGCTTCCAGGGGTGGGGCAGCCATGGCTTCTCTGGGCAACCTGTGCCAGTGCCTTATCACCCTCACAGGGAAGAACTCCTTCCTACAATTCCCTCTAAGCCTGCCCTGTGGCAGTGGGAAGCCACTCCCCCTGTCCTGTCCCTCCAGGCGCTTGTAAAAATTAGCCTTTGTTCCTCCTGGAGTAATGAGGAGCCTGCTGCAGCCTGAGCCACAGCAGGCAGCTGCTGGGAGAGTCTCTTGCTGCAAATGCTTGGGGACGAGGAAAGTTCAAAAGAAAACGTTTGAATGTTATTAACCTTCCCAAATCAAAGGAGGAATGCTAGCAGCTGTGCCATACAGCAGGTGAGAGAGTTTCTGAGGGAGGTCTGATGCAAGGAGGTGTCTTTAGGGTTAGAGGGAAAGGGTGAGAGAGGCACTTCCAAAAAAATGAAGCAGAACAACTCCGACCTCCTCCAGTCTGACCTTTTCAAACCTTCCATGCCTTTTGTTATCTTTCAATCATAATTCAAGTCATTAATACACTCTAAGAGAAATCCCCATGGGGAGAAGACTTAAATATGCTGAGTAGGTACTTGGATAAACCATTTGAAAGTGTTTGTTGGTATTTTAAGTGCCCTGGGAAGATTTAGGGGGAAGAAGGGGAGGAGGAGGACTGCTTTCATCCAAAACAAAACTTGAGGAGCTGTTATCTGTCTAAATACCATCACAGAGATGGTTTCTAATGTTAAAAGTTGGTTTTGGATGTGTTTTTCAGACTCTGCATGCAACAGTGCTCCTGGATCTGGGCCCAGCTCTCCGAACAACAGCTCCAACAACATCAGCACTGAGAACGGAATTGCAGGATCAGTCACGAGTATCCAAGCAGAGGTACAGAGCCCTCCTTCCCTCTGGTTTTTAACACCCATCAGCTTTGGGAGAGTTTTAGGACTAAACCATACAAAAGGAAAACCCCAGCTTGTGACTTGGAGCAGACTTTGGGAATTACCTCTCAGCCTGAGCTGACAGGATGCCTTATCTGTTTACTAAATCTGGTTTGAACTAGCTCACAGGCAGCATGTGGTAACTTGCAGTGGTTTTGTAGTGAGGAGAAAGTAAAAGTAAAGGGATTCAGCAAGATCAAATGCAAGTATTTTAATGTTTGGGGAATTTATTCCTGTATATAGGGTGGATTTATTGTGTGCAGCAGGCTGGTCTAAATATGACCAAGCCATAACTGGATTAAAGGGAATGGATTTAAACTTTTCCTCCACAACTGGGAATCTGAAAGATTGGTGCCATGTGCTGGTTTATAATACCATAAACTTTCACTATCACTTGAGGCATCACTGGATGCCCAGGGCAGGATGTTGGCCTGGGTGAGGTGGGGTTGGATTGAGCACAGCAGCTCCTGTGTTCAGGAATCCTGGAGCCAAGCTTTTCCAAGGGATCTGGGCCATGTGAGCTGGCTCCCACTATAAACTGTGCCTGTAGAAAACCACGGAGGTTGTCTGATGTTACTGGTGCATTTCTTTTTATCCAGCTTCCCATTAGCCGTTCTCCCCGTGAATAGAGTCTGTCTTAACACCAGGGCTCCAAAAACAGGCTGGGGCTTGTTCTCCACAAATATTCCTTGAGAATTGAAAAGGCCTTCTGATGGTGGAAATGTCAGTCCTTATTGCTTTCTAGTTTTGTACAGATTTGCACTTTATTTTTATTTCTAATGTAGTATAACGGTATTTAATATGGGGAACATGCCTCCTTCTCCATCCTCTGCCCTGCCAAATGATCCAGCACTCAATCTAGCCACTCTAGTCCATAGCAAACCTTAGACATTTAGGTAATTAGTGTGAAGAGTAGGATGGTGGGAGGTGGAGGCTTCACTTGCCCCAAGAGGACCAGCACAGAGTTTTGGTTTTGCTGATCCAGGAGCTATCAGTCTTGGCTGTCCTTAGCAAACTGTAAATTCCCAGTTCCTGCTGATGGAAAAACTAATGGATTTGACAGGTTTTCTTGTGACACAAGCAGAGCAGGCAGCTTCCCAAAAGTCCCTGCAGGGGATTGGAATCAGGTGGTCTTTAACGTCCCTTCCAGCCCAGACCATTCCATGAAGTCAGAGTGAGCTCCTGCAGGTGAATGTGAAGCTGGAGCATCCTCCTCATCAATTTGATTTTTCAGCTTAATAATTAGAGCTGATCATCTGGGTCTAGATCACCAACACCTAATCAAATGAACACTGACCACATGAAAAAGCCTTTCCATCATTGCTGCTTGTAATGCACTAATTTTGTGAGTTAGGCTGAGGTGCGAGCAACACAAACAATTTGAAGAAAAAACCCCTGTCCTGCCCAAGCCTTTCCCTTTCCCAAAGAAAAATAACTCTGCCTTTTATTTCAGCATTCATGTCATGTGATCCCATCTGATCCATTGATCTGTATTTGGGAAAAAATAAGTGAGGTTTTGTGTCTTTAAAATCTTCTTCACTAGGAGTTTCACCTAGGAGCTCAAGTAAAGATTCCTTTAACACCAATGGACCAGGATTTCCCATGTTCCCACCATTAAATGTTTGGAAATGTTTAAGTGTTTCTGAAAAGATAATGTTGTGTTTGGTTCTTAGCTTCATATTTTATTTTAGATGAGAAGTATATCTCACTGCTTCTTAGTTTGCTGCATCAGCTCTTGACCCAGGTGTGTTGGAGGATTGTGCCCAAGTTCATTATTTGAGTGCCTTCAATGGGGAAAGACTGCAGCCCTGCCTCCTTTAAAACAGCCACTTTCTGTTTTGAAATACTGTTTTTAAAGGTTTTTCCCCCTCTGAAAGGCACACAGCATTCCCTGTCATTGCAGTTGGTACAAGTCTGTAAAAACTCCTTGAGTACAGCTGCAGACTGTGCATTCAGAAAGGGCTGTGTGCAATTCAGGCCTGTTTGTGCACAGCCCAGAGATGGGAGCTGTGTGTTTAAAGTGATGATAATGCTGCCAAATCCCATATGCTGAGAGCATCAAGCTGCTGTGTTCTATATCAAATCCCCAGGAGAGGCTTTGAGGCACAACTCCAGAGTATTGATTGTTCAAAGGGAAAATGGATGCAGTTTTGTTTCATTTATGATATCAGTAAAATATTTCATTCTTCTGCTGACAATAAGTATCTTATTTTCAATGGCACACTGACATTATGTAATTTAAATTAAAGCAAAATTGCCAGGAGTGCTAAAAATCACTTGGAAGGAGAAGTGTGTGGGTACTAATAATCACATGGAGAGTCACTTTAGATTAGACAGAAAAATGAAGTTTTTTTACAATGAATCTGTTAAAAAAAGGCACAGGGGGCCCAGAAAAGCTGTGGCTGCCTCATCCCTGGAAGTGTCCACGGTCAAGTTGGATTTTGGGTTTGGAGCACCCTGGGATAGTGGAAGATGTCCCTGCCCATTGCAGGGAGTGAAACAACCTGGCCTTGAACAATTCCAGGGATGGGACAGCCACGACTTAGTACAGATTGCCCCATAACAGAATATTGAGTTAAACAAAGTCCCCTTTTTCATAGCAGCACCTGGGCTTAACAGACTTCTGAAGTTTTCTTGAAGTCTAAATTCTATTTACGTTGGAAAATCACCTGCAGAGACCTCAGGGTGATCAGAACACTGGTTTCCTAACAGGAAAATCAGGCATTTTATTGTAATTTTTATAATGGGTTTTCTAGTGCGTATTTCAAATCAGTCTTGTTTAGAAATTAAAGGTATTTTTGCTAAAGTGTTCTTGCTTCAAATGCCTGTAAGATAACTGAGCAAATCTTGCATTTCATCCTGAAAATCAGGAAATAGCTCCATAAATGCAACCTTGAGGCTTTTGGATGGGATTTTGAAGTCTGATTTATGCTAATACATGCTAGTAAATAACATAAATTGTCTGTTATTTGCTAAAGAGAAAAACAACAATTGTAAAGCTTTTTTTTTCTTTTTTTTTTTTTAGATAGTCTGTTTTACCTTTAAAAAGGCAAGTGCTTGAGAAGGATAAGTACCAAGGGAACAGCACACAGCTGTTCCAGGAGAGGCTTAGGTTGGATGCTAGGGGAAGATTCTTCCCCCAGAGGGTGCTGGGCACTGCCCAGGCTCCCCAGGGAATGGGCACGGCCCGAGGCTGCCAGAGCTCCAGGAGCGTTTGGTCAGCACTGCCAGGGATGCTCAGGGTGGGATGGTTGGGGTGTCTGTGCAGTTCTGGAGACTCTGAGTCCCCTCCTGCTGCCTTGTCCTGGTGAATGCTGTGTCCTGGCAGGCTCTGGGGATGGGCTCTCACCTGTGGTCACTCTCGTTTCCAGACCAGCCTGGCTCACAGGCTCGTGAACCGTGAGGGCTCCGTGACGCAGCTCCCGCTCTACACCTCGCCCTCCCTGCCCAACATCACACTAGGACTGCCTGCCACCGGCCCTTCCAGCGTAAGTGGGGTTGGGATCAGCCTCTGGGATGCCAGCGGGGTTGGGATCAGCCTCTGGGATGCCAGCGGGGTTGGGATCAGCCTCTGGGATGCCAGCAGGGTTGGGATCAGCCTCTGGGATGTCTCTTAACCCCCTGTGCCATGGTGCGTTTGCAGGCAGGACAAGCGCAGCAGGATGCGGAGAGGCTCACAATTCCAGCCCTACAGCAGCGGATCTCCTTATTCCCTGGCACTCACCTCACTCCCTACCTGAGCACTACAACGTTGGAGAGGGATGGGGGAACTGCACACAACCCTCTCCTGCAGCACATGGTCCTACTGGAACAGCCAACTGCACAAACGCCCCTGGTCACAGGTGAGCGCTCGGGGGGCAGCCCTTGGGCACCAGGAAAAGAGAGGAAACCAGCAGGGATGTGTTGGGTTGTTTTCAAGGCAGCCTCTGGGTCTTGAATCACCTCTACACTCTGCAGGTGGAACATAAAACCTTTGTTTGTTGATACATGGATAAGTGGTGACTTTTCCAAAATCAGATCTCCCAACTCATTTTGGTGAGATGAAAATAAATACTGTTATTCCGTCAGGATAGGAAAAGTTGGTTGGTAAAAGTTGAAAACTCTATTTCTTAAAGAGTTCTGAGCAGTTCAGGTCAAAGTGAGGGCAAAAACATTGCATCTTAACGATTCCTGCTTTCCATGGATGGTTTCTATTCCATGAAAGTATGAAAGGCACGCACTTAAAAATCACAGGTTAAAACACTTCCTTTCCATCATTAATATAAATAGCAAAACCGTGGCAAAATCAGCTGCCTCCCAACAGATTGTATTTATTTGTGTGCGTTCCCTTTCCAGGATGTTAATTGCTGTGAGTCACTCCCAGTGCTGGGTTTTCAGAATGAACTACCTGTGGGAAGGCCTGTGGCTATAAATAGGCTGGATTCAAAGCAATAATTCCCACTGGGATGCATTCCTGGTTTCCTGTGTGTGATGCTGGGACAAAAGATGTTCTGCCTCAGCTGCTGACATGTTAGTTTTCCTTCCTTTCCTTCCATTTCTAATGGAAGTTCTTGAGTGGTGTCAGCCTCTGCAGTATTGCATCTTGTGCATCCAAACTGTACATCTAAACCCCAGGAATGTCTATGGGGTTGGGATAAACTTGGGAGCACGTAGATATGAGGAGGCTGATGCAGAGAAGTGTGTTTGCTTCCCACTGTTTCCAGCATACTGTGTTTGCTTCCAAGCAAATTCCTCTACTCCACCTGCTCCATGCGGTGCTTTTCTAGTGAGTACAACTTGTTACAGCCCAACACTCAGGAGAAAGAGTCAGGACACAGAAACAAGGAGAAACATTCCAGAGGCAGCAGCTGAGAGGCAGTGAGCTCACACGTGGTCCCCAAAGCCTTGAGTGCACTGGCTGCCAAGCTGCAGCTAGTATTTGGAAACTCCTTGGAAACAAAGTGTGGAGTTTATTAGGATTCTGCTGGAGAGCCATGAGCTCTGGAGATAGTCCCCCGACAGGTGCAGAATTATCCAGCTGTGATGGCTCTCTCTGTGCTGGAAGGTAGACATTGGCACTTTGGGAAGCTAGACTAGCATTTCGAAGCTGTGCCATTCCTCTTGGGAATGGTTACTCCGGGTGGTATCCTATATGTCCTGATGTTCCTTATTCCTGATGGAACATACTNAAAACAACAATTGTAAAGCTTTTTTTTTCTTTTTTTTTTTTTAGATAGTCTGTTTTACCTTTAAAAAGGCAAGTGCTTGAGAAGGATAAGTACCAAGGGAACAGCACACAGCTGTTCCAGGAGAGGCTTAGGTTGGATGCTAGGGGAAGATTCTTCCCCCAGAGGGTGCTGGGCACTGCCCAGGCTCCCCAGGGAATGGGCACGGCCCGAGGCTGCCAGAGCTCCAGGAGCGTTTGGTCAGCACTGCCAGGGATGCTCAGGGTGGGATGGTTGGGGTGTCTGTGCAGTTCTGGAGACTCTGAGTCCCCTCCTGCTGCCTTGTCCTGGTGAATGCTGTGTCCTGGCAGGCTCTGGGGATGGGCTCTCACCTGTGGTCACTCTCGTTTCCAGACCAGCCTGGCTCACAGGCTCGTGAACCGTGAGGGCTCCGTGACGCAGCTCCCGCTCTACACCTCGCCCTCCCTGCCCAACATCACACTAGGACTGCCTGCCACCGGCCCTTCCAGCGTAAGTGGGGTTGGGATCAGCCTCTGGGATGCCAGCGGGGTTGGGATCAGCCTCTGGGATGTCAGCGGGGTTGGGATCAGCCTCTGGGATGCCAGCGGGGTTGGGATCAGCCTCTGGGATGTCAGCGGGGTTGGGATCAGCCTCTGGGATGCCAGCGGGGTTGGGATCAGCCTCTGGGATGTCAGCGGGGTTGGGATCAGCCTCTGGGATGCCAGCGGGGTTGGGATCAGCCTCTGGGATGTCAGCGGGGTTGGGATCAGCCTCTGGGATGCCAGCGGGGTTGGGATCAGCCTCTGGGATGTCAGCGGGGTTGGGATCAGCCTCTGGGATGCCAGCGGGGTTGGGATCAGCCTCTGGGATGTCAGCGGGGTTGGGATCAGCCTCTGGGATGCCAGCGGGGTTGGGATCAGCCTCTGGGATGTCAGCGGGGTTGGGATCAGCCTCTGGGATGCCAGCGGGGTTGGGATCAGCCTCTGGGATGTCAGCGGGGTTGGGATCAGCCTCTGGGATGCCAGCGGGGTTGGGATCAGCCTCTGGGATGTCAGCGGGGTTGGGATCAGCCTCTGGGATGCCAGCGGGGTTGGGATCAGCCTCTGGGATGTCAGCGGGGTTGGGATCAGCCTCTGGGATGCCAGCGGGGTTGGGATCAGCCTCTGGGATGTCAGCGGGGTTGGGATCAGCCTCTGGGATGCCAGCGGGGTTGGGATCAGCCTCTGGGATGTCAGCGGGGTTGGGATCAGCCTCTGGGATGCCAGCGGGGTTGGGATCAGCCTCTGGGATG
>VXBB01003051.1:292205-307068 GCA_013399915.1 Illadopsis cleaveri | reverse complement strand
TGTGCCATTCCTCTTGGGAATGGTTACTCCGGGTGGTATCCTATATGTCCTGATGTTCCTTATTCCTGATGGAACATACTCAGGGCTTGGAGCAGCCTAGGACAGTGGAAGGTGTCCCTGCCCATGGCAGGGAGTAGAATGAGACAAGTTTTAAGGTCCCTCCCCAAGCCCAACTGTTCCAGGATTCTGTGAACGTGGTGTCTCCTGGAAAGCTTTCCCAGGAGTGTCTTGGCTGTTGCCTTGGAATAAGGTAGTCTTCCAAAATATCCTGTGCCAGCTCTGCTGTCTGATTTGAACTTTTGGGAGGAAGAGCTGTGCTGTCAGGGAAAATGAACATATCTTTCCCAATTACCTGTGTATTCATACGCAGACCTGTGTGTGTACACACCGACACGTGTAGAGACATGCATTTATAAAATCAAATACCCTTTCACGTGATCCCTTTCAGAAAAAGCAGAGAGTGGGAGAAACTCTGTAAGTCTTGTGAGAAAAGAGGCTTTCACATGAGTCAGCTCCATCCATGTAGGGCAGTTCTGTGAATTGGTGGGAAAGGAGGTCACATCCTGGGACACAAATGCCAAGGTGTTTTCAGTCCTCAGCATCCAGCTGGCTGCAGACTTCTGGGCAGCTTCTCCCTCTCCTAAACCAAAGCCTGAGAAGAGCAGAGGGCTTCTTACCCAAAAGTGACTGCAGCCCTTGTCCAGCTTGAGTTGAATCTGGGATCAGTCCCTAAACCAAGGCGAGGTGTGAGGTTTAAACTTCTCCAGACTCCTGTGGTCTCATGTAGCGACAGAAGGGTCGCTAGGGTGTCGCTGGTTTCAAAAAACAAGATGTTTCCAGAGGGTCTCTGAGTCACCAAGCAGACAGAGAACTCAAACCAAGCAAAGCGTTACTCTGTGCAGTTGTGATTAATTTATCTGCTCTCTCTCAAGGCAGCTCCTGTGAGGTGGCTGGGTTTGACATGGTATCACTGTCACCGTCAGCATTACTCAACAGCCGTTTTCTCCCTTCCTTTCTTCTTCCTTTTGTTTCTCCTCTGCTGTTTTTTCCTCCATATTATCTTCAGACTGGTATCTTTCAGGACTGCCCCTGCATGCACAGCCCCTGGTGGGTGGAGAGAGGGTCTCCCCTTCGATCCACAAGCTGCGGCAGCACCGCCCGCTCGGGCGCACCCAGTCTGCTCCCCTGCCCCAGAACGCCCAGGCCCTCCAGCAGCTGGTGATCCAGCAGCAGCACCAGCAGTTCCTGGAGAAACACAAACAGCAATTCCAGCAGCAGCAGCTGCACATCAACAAGGTAGGCACGAAGCTTTCAATGCCTTTTTCCTCCACAGCAGCTTCAAGCATGTGATTTCGGGGTCTCTAGTGCAGGTGTGTTCCTGGGCTCAACCTCCAACATCCCTGGGCCTCTCATCCTTGGACCTCTCTCAGGCATGACACCACCAGGACGTATTGGTGAAGGAAGTTATTCAGATTTACTGAAACGTTTGCTGAAAGGCTTAGAGACTTAGGAGTGTTCACCTGGAGAAGAGAAAGCTCCAGGGAGACCTCAGAGCCCCTTCCAGGGCCTAAAGGGGCTCCAGCAGAGCTGGAGAGGGATTTGGGACAAAGCCCTGGAGGGACAGGACACAGGGAATGGCTTCCCACTGCCAGAGGGCAGGGCTGGATGGAATTTGGGAAGGAATTATTCCCTGGGAGGGTGGGGAGGCCCTGGCACAGGGTGCTGAGAGAAGCTGTGGCTGCCCCTGGATCCCTGGAAGTGTCCAAGCCAGGTTGGACCTTGAGGCTTGGAGCCACCTGGGACAGTGGAAGGTGTCCACAGGGGATGGCACTGCATCATCTCTGAGATTCTTCCCACCCAAACCGTCCTGGGATTGGTACTGTTTTGAGGCTTTCTGAGCACTCCTCCCGAGGAGTTCCAGTGGAGGCTTTCCTTAGGACAACAGTAATTCCAGAAGCTGGTCTGGGGCTCAAGATGAGCCCGTGGCAGGCAGCCGTTCAGATCGCTGCTGTTTCATTTATGCCAGAGGTTCCTCCAAATGTTTCCACCGTTCCAGTCCTGCAAGAAAACACAACTACTGAGGGCTGGATCAAGGAGTGAAAGAAGCCACAACCCCTCCCCACACACACACCACCCCCAAACCCTTGTTTATGGGCCGGGGCTGAGGCAGGATGATTACACAAGTCACTGACGTCAATGCTGTCCTCCTGGAGCGCTGCCACCACGAGTGCCAGCCCTGGCCCCAGCTCAGCCCTGCACAGGGGCCCTGGGGAGCTGCTGCTCCACAGGGATCCCATTTCCCCCCCTCCAAACACTCCTCGGGACCAGGGCCATGGGATGCGGGGCAGTGAGTTGGGATTTTTTGTTTGGGCAAGTGTCAGCTGGAGAGATTTTTTTAACGTGAAGGTTTTTAAAGCTTTTCCAAAGCTTTGGCTGTGACGTATCCGCTGAGCTCATTCAGACTTTATCCTGGACCTCCCAGGAGCTGGAGAGCCACTGGAACACTCTGAATTCCAGCTTTGTCCATCACTCTCCACAGCAAAATCAGTCAGAGAGGGTTTAATTAAACTGATTTCCCTGTGTTTGATTTATAGGAGTCACAAGCTAAAATCACTTTGGTGCTAGTGCTGCATGCGTGTGGCGGATTTATCCTGTGGGATAGCATCCAAGCGCTGACATGGGAAAAGACTTTTCCCAGATGTGGGGATATTTTAGGACCCTTGTGTGTGTAGGAGAGTTAAAGGCAGGACTAAAAATAAAATAAAATATTACTTAATTATTAACAGGACCGATAGCACTGCCTGTTAATTTTTTTATTTGTGGATTTCCCATAAATAATACTCCTGAAGTGTTTTATATATTTATGTACTCATAAATCAGGCTTTTCTTAATTCCATGTAGTTTTTCCAAACCTTGAGATTTTGACCCTAAATGTTCCCTGTTAGGTGTCTGCAGCAGATTAAATTTTTGAGGGGACTGCAGCCAAACAAGTCATGCTGTTTCCAGGAAGGCAACTAAGGAAAAATGTGTAGTTTTACTTAAAAATAATAAGAATAATCGTTGGAGTAGCTGTGGCTGCCCCTGGATCCCTGGAAGTGTCCGAGGCCAGGTTGGATGGGGCTTGGAGCACCCTGAGATAGTGGAAGGTGTCCCTGCCCCTGGCAGGGGTGCAATGGAATGACCTTTAAGAACCCTTCTAACTCAAACCATTCTGTGATTCTCATTGACCTAATATTCCACCATCAGCCTGTCCTTCTATTTCCCACCTTTTTTACACATTTAATGTTCAAAAGGGAGGTGCCAGGAGAGGTTTAGGTTGGAAAAGATCAGATAAAATTTCAGCACTGAAAGGGGTGGTCAGGCACAGGCTGCCCAGGCAGTGGAGGAATCACCACCATCCCTGGAAGTGTTCAGACAACCTGTGGATGTGACACTTGGGAACAGTTTGGGGTAGGTTTGGCAGTGCTGGGGGAGCAGTTGGACTCTATGGTCTGAGAAGACTTTTCCAACCTTAGGGATTCTGTGATTTGTAATATCAGAAGAAGTTTTGCTCCAAGACCTATCCAGCCTTGCAGGTGGGTTGCTCCCTCTCCTCCAGGCACAGAAGCTCCACAGTCTCCTGGTCCTTCCAGCTGTAGGACTGAGGTTGCCTCTGACAGTTGTTTTTCCCTTGCTGTCCCATCACTTAAGGGAAAAAACAAACAAACAAACAGATCAAGTGATTTCTGTAGGCTTTGGCTGCTGCAGAAGGCTCTGCCAGCTCCCTACGTGGCTGGTGCCCAAGTCAGCCTCTCTCCATCATCCCTTAGCATCTCTTGTTTCTCCTTAGTCTATAAAAGTTAAAAATCAGGACCCAAAGCGAATATGGGAAGAGCCACATCGAGTTGAATGAGTTCAGCCTTTATCATCCTTTTTTTTCTGTTTTTTCCTCATTTTCATCAGAGCTGTGTCTCCAGCTGTCCAGAGTTGTTCTGTTTCTTTGTTGAGTTCATCCTTCACCTCTAGAGGGAGGAAAGGGATGGTTGGGCTGGCTTCTGCACATCATGGCATGGTCAGGGTTGAGCTGACATCCTCCTTTGCCTCCTGTCTCCTCTCTTCCTCTGGCCTTCCTCCTGTGCCACTCCACCGGTGGGGGGCTAGAGTCCCATCCAGCCCAAACCATTCTGGGCTTCCATGGATTTTCTGCTGGGGACTCCTTATTGATCTCTGATGTGTAAATAGATGTCTCTAACCTGTTGTAAGGACCTTCAAGGCCTTTTGTCTCCCAGGAGCTTGCCGCTGTGGAGAAAGGTATCTTGGAAAAGATGGTATGGATTGCTGAGCATGGTGATGATCAGAGGTTGGATTTGATGGTCTTGGAGGTCTTTTCCAACCGTAATGATTCTGTGATTCTGTTTATCACATCTACTGGACAAATCCAATGCCAGCTGAAATGTCACTAGTGAAAAATGCAGCTTTTTTCCCCTCATGAAACATTCGACAAAAAAATAATGAGCCCTGTATTTATGACCTGACTTCGCTATGTGGGATTTTTTGTTGTTGTTGTTGTTTTGTGGTTGTTTTTTTTTTAATTTCTGTTCTTTGTATTTCAAAGCTGTGGAGGAGAAATCTTGCCAGCTGCATGGAGCCTTTTAAAAATGCTTGTGACTAGAGAGCTGTAATTTATTCTGGAGCGAAGTTGTTATCTGCCCAAGGCTGGAGAGGCTGGAGTGCCTTTACCAGAGGTTTATGGTGGCAGTTTGTGACAGCCAGAGGCCACTGGATATGAAAACAGAGGAGTAACCTCGTGGCAGAAGAAGCCAGAGAGCTAATTAAGGGATGGAGGGGTTATTTATGGTGCTTTGTGCTTAGTTTCAGATATATTTACAAGCATTCTCAGTGCTACCTTTGCAGCCAGCCCCTCGCACTTTTATTCCCTCCAATTTTAAATTGCACGAGCACGTGGTTGTAAAACTGCACAAATGGAAGAATTTTAGGGAGTTTGAATGGGCCTGGGATGCAGATAGTCGATGTATTTTGTGGAATGTGTTGGTAACAAAGTCTCTGCAAAATCTTCCTTTAAGAGCAGGGTTGCAGCAGCTGGAACTGGTGACAGGCCAGGAGATACCTTTTGCAGACAGAATGTCTGAAATGTCCTTGTCATCGACCACTTGGCCTTCTCAACCTTCACTGTGGTTGTCATTTAATTCTTACATTTTTAAGGAGTAGGAATAATTTAAATCTTCCAGGGAATTACACTGCCTCTCATTCCTATTAGGTATGACAATGGCACTGTATTTTTCCCAGCAATTACCTCGTGCAGTTCAGAAGTTCAAAAAGCATTAAGTTCAAAAGCTTGAGACCTTTGATCCAAGCAGGGGGAAAAAAAACCCAAAAAAACAAGCAGCAGATGGTTTATGATGATTTAATTATCTTTAAAACAGATAATATTCATCAAGCCTAAGAGGGCTTAAAGAAAATTGGTAGAAAAAATTTTAGATAATGTGGTTTGGTTATTCAGTGTGTGTTATAGGGAATGAAACTGGTGGGGGCAGGGGGAACCTCACAAAAATCCTTGAGGGGTTTTGATCCATGAATCTTTGCAGGGACCTCCTGAGGTCACTGAAGGCAATGTCTTTCCTCAAGCAGGTTTCTCAAGGATCTCCCAAGGATGGACGCTCCAGAAGCTCTCTGAACAACCTGTTCAAGTGTTTGACCACCCTCACAGGAAAAAAAAAAAGTTTTATTGTGTTCAGAAGGAATTTTATGGGTTTTAATTTGTGCCCCTGGCCTCTTGTCCCATCACCTGTGAGTGCAACCCGTGAGAGTCCCATGGACTTAAGGATATCCAGGTCTTTTAAGTGTTGCCTGGTAATTCATGCACCAAGGGAAGTTTTCCTTGTTCCAGACTCTTCCTCTGGTGTCAGAGTCTGGAGATTCCTGAAGGATTGTCTTAAATAAGGCATTAATTCTATCTTATGTGCCACCAGGTGCCTTCCCTCATTCAGCAGTGGCACCAGGATCTCCTTAGCCTTCCTCTCTTCTTTCTTCGTGTCCCTTGCCAGATTCAACTCCCTTCCTGCCCCTCTGCCTTGCTTAGGTTATGTGGCAGAGCCTTCCTTCCTGCTTTTGGAGGGGAAAAAGGCTTAATTCCAGGCTGGAGCCACTGTTCTTCAGAGAGCAAGTTACTGACAAATAGTCCCTCCTCCTGCATGTGTTCAATAACCATGTTTTGATTTAGCTTTATTAGATTTAAAATCAATATTGCTTTCCATACCAATGACCTAATCCTCATTAAACCTTGCCCTGACAACTTTCAAAGTGCAGCAGTTTCTTTATAAGCCTGTGAAACAGGGACAGCCTGAGCTCTTTGAAAGGAAGGAAATGGATTGGTTTTCCTATGCTGGAGTTAAAAACAGGTCACTTTTGGATTTGGGATTTTTTTATCCCAAATAAGAATCATAAGCAGTCTGAGACAGAAAACTGTGAATTTTATCTTGCCAAAGAACTTACAAAAAGTCTGAGTGAATTACAGTGAAAATGAAATTGTTCCTTTTGGTTTAGGAGCTGCTCTCTGAGATGTTTGCTGTGTCTGGTTAGAAAGGTCAGGTTAGAACAGTGTTGCTCTTGAGGTTTGCTCTCAGCTGCATATCCTGGGTTTCCTCTTAACCAGCTCCATAAGAGTGCAGATTTTCAAGTAATCATTATTGCAGCCTCACAAATGAAATTCAGGGAGTGATTCGAGGTGATGTTGAGCAAACAGGCAGCAAAAACCCTGTTGGAGGGTTTGTGTCCCCCATATTCTTTCAGAATTTAATTGCCAGACGTCTCGATTGTTGCTCTGCGGGTTTGTGAATGGAGTAGCATCTGGAGGCATGCAGGAACAAGAGGCTCTTATTCCTTCAGAGGAAAGATGAAGTGGAAAATAAGGGGATGTCAGTACCTGGCACACGGGATTTTGGAGCCCTTAATGCCAAGGTTGCCCTAACCTTCCCCTGAGACTGTTTCAGGCCTGGATTGTGAGCCGGAAAAACTCAGAGTTGCTCTTTCCCGCGGGCCTGGTGAACAGAGCGAGCTTTCCCCGTGGCAGGGTGCAGTTCATTGATGAGTTTGGGGTTCTTCCAGATCATCTCCAAACCCACGGAGCCGGCGCGGCAGCACGAGAGCCACCCCGAGGAGACGGAGGAGGAGCTGCGGGAGCACCAGGCCCTGCTGGAGGAGCCCTACGGCGAGCGGGCCGTGGGCCAGAAGGAGCCCCCGGGGCTGGCCAGCGTGGTGCAGGTCAAGCAGGAGCCCATCGAGAGCGACGAGGAGGACCCAGAGCCGCAGCAGGAGCTGGAGTCTGGGCAGAGGCAGGCAGAGCAGGAGCTGCTCTTCCGCCAGGTCTGGCACTTGGGTTGTTGTAAAACATGGATTTGGGCTTGGAAGTCACCTTGTGCTGCTCTGAGGGGGAGGCTCTGAGGGGAAGCAGCTCCCGAGGGTTGGCTGGTTGCAGGAACCCGATGTAAAATTGGGTGACTCCTTCCCTGGAGTCACCTGCCAGATGACAAACCCCAGGGAGGAGAGTCTGGATCACCTGCACAAAACATGGTCACTGCGTTTACTGAGACACTTCCATGGCTGTTTCTTTGGGAAGATAAAGTGTATCCTATGTTTCTGAGCACTAACCAGCAGCATGACACTGTGTTTTGGTTTAATGGTTTAAAACCAATTTCTCCAGAGAAAGACTCCATGTAAGGGAACAGGGGACAAGTGGAGGGTGTTCCTGCTTCAGAATTAGAGATTCTGGAGCCTCCAGGCAGGCTCACTTTTGAGGGAAAGCACCTGAGGCTTGTGGATTGCAGGTGATAAATCCAGTAATAAGGGAGCACGGCGTAATGGAGCTGATCTGTGTCCTCCAGGAACGTCATTGGGATGTTGCTCAGGAGCTACATTTGCCCAGGAAAGCTGTGGCCACATCATCCCTGGAATTGTCCAAGGCCAGGTTGGATGGGGCTTGGAGCAACCTGCCATACGGGAAGGTGTTCCTGCCTGTGGCAGGGATGAGCTTTAAGGCCCAAACCATATTGGGATTCTCTAATTCTGTGCTGCTGCTGATGGACCATTATCAGTTATAGCATTCCTCTGAAAGTGAAGCCTCTCCACTTTAATCCTGAATCTATGGTCACACCTCAGGAGTGTTTAAAATAGTATCTCCTTTGTAACTGTTTTGCCTCAAAGCAGGAGGGAATAGAGGGAGCCATCCCTTCTGACCAGGAGCCTGTCCAGCTGATGGTATGGCTGCACAGAGAACCAGCTCAATTAAGAGCTTCCTCTCCAGCCTGGGATCCAGTTGAGTGGGACTCATTCCATGGCCTGGAGTGTTTCACTGTTAAATGCCCCAGTGCAGTGGGGTGGGAGCACAGAGGGAGGAAGATGAGGAGGTTGCAGGGGAGGATGGAGCTGCCTCTGCCAGTGACCCTGTCAGTGTGCACCAGGCTCAGGGCTAGGCTCCATATGCTGTGGCTGCCTGACTTGGCCCTAGAAACATCTTACCTTCCTTTGCTGCATGCAGGGGAAAGGAGTCCAAGCCTGAGAGCCTTCAAAAACCCTTTTGGGAAGGCCCTTTCAGCAACTGCCTGCTTCTCTTGCCCACAGCAAGCCCTGCTCCTGGAGCAGCAGCGGATTCACCAGCTGAGGAACTACCAGGCGTCGCTGGAGGCGGCCGGAATGCCCGTGTCCTTTGGGGGACACCGGCCCCTGTCCCGGGCACAGTCCTCCCCCGCCTCGGCCACCTTCCCCATGTCTGTGCAGGAGCCACCCACTAAGCCAAGGTTCACAACAGGTGAGCTGCTGGGGGCTGTGGGCTGCGGGGGGCTCTGGTGACTGGGTTGTTTTACGTTGAGCTGTTCTGCAAGGGCATGGAAAAGGGGGGATGGCTTTAGGCTGGGAGTAGGGTTAGATGGATATTGGAAGAAAACCCTTCCCTGTGAGGGTGGTAAGGTTGCCCAGAACAGCTGTGCCAGCCCCATCCCTGGAAGTGTCCAAGGCCAGGTTGGACAGGGCTTGGAGCACCCTGGGATAATGAAGGGTGTCCCTGCCCTGCCCATGAGATGAGTTTCAAGGTCTTTTCCAGCCCAAACTATTCCATGATGATGAGTCTATGATTTTCTTCCCTTCCCTGCAAATCCATAAGTGCGGGCTTTGCATCTCATCCCCATTTGGGTAGTCCCTAACATCCTGTCTTCTTCAAGGAGCAGACTGAGTCACCCCTTTTGTTCTGCTTGTTCCTTCCCCAGAGCAAAAATACCCTGCACACACCAGCAGCAGCACAGCCCTGGAGCTGTCTGTCTCCAGGCAGACGGAGCTAGTCCCAGGCTGTGACAGAGCTGATTTAGAGGCAAGGCAGGGAGAGCCAGTGCTCCTGAAGGACAGAGTGCCAAATGCAATGCTGGCTCTGTTTCCTCCACCGTCTCCAGTCCCTCCATAATCACATGCCATGAGTTATCCACTCCGGGCTCCCTGCCAGCCTCCCCTTCTCCTGTTGCACAGCAGTCTGTGCCTGCAGGTTAGGAAAAATGAGGTGAGCTGATGATTTCAGCTCATCTAGAAGAGACCAAAGAGTGTTTGCTTACCTGTGAAGAAAAATGATGAGTGCAATCCTGCATTTGTCTGGTGGAAAGCACAAGTGCAAAATACATGTTTGTCCCCATCCCTGGAAATGTTCACAGCCAGGATGGAGCAGCCTGGGACAGTGAAAGGTGTCCCTGCCCATGGCAGGGGTGGAACAGGGTGGGCTTTAAGGTCCCTCCCAACCCAAACCATCTTGGGATTCTGTGATCTCCCCTCCAAGATTAAAAGCAAAAAACTTAATTGTTCTTCCTGTATCCTGACAGCCAGCTTTTCTCCTCCAAAATCCTTTCTGCCTCTTTTTTCAGTGCCCGTAGCAATAGCTGAAAGTTGATTTTCCATGCAACTCCTCAAGCCCTGTGCTGGGTGATGAGGATTGATTTCAAAGTCCGCCTTCTTCCCCAAATGTCAGGCTCTTACTTTGTGAATGAACAGTTTGCAACGTGATGTGTTCCCTGGGAAAAGGAAAAGGGAGGGGGGAAAAATCCACAACGCCCAAATAAGAGCGACTCATGATGTTATTTCCCTTTCACTTCTGCTTTTATTCCATTTTTAACCTACGCTTCTCGCATCACTCAGCTCAGCGCTGTGAATCGGGTTTATTTTCAGGCCCTGGCGGTGTAGTAATAGTGGCATGTTCAGTGTGACTTTGTTTCTCAGTTCCTGGCTGCAGGCAGGGTAGAAGCGTGTGCTGTCAGCTCTGGAAAAACCCAAGAAATGGCTCAAGTTTTGCAAATCAGCCCTTTAAAGTCTCCATTTGTTGTTAACATTGAACCCCAGAATTTCAGCAGAGCTGCATTTCTAGCACAGTCAGTTCTGGCCAGAGTAGAAGATTCTGGCTTTTGCCAAGGGTGCAAGGAAAAGTCCCCTGGCTCAGGGTCAGAGCAGATGAAACTTGAGCTTCTAACACACTTAACCCCAAAACTTGGGACTTTAAAAACAAGGTAGCCTGTCCCTACTTGAAGGGATTACATTCCCTCTCTTTCTTCCCTCCTCCTCCTCTTCCGGTATTGAAGCTGCCCAATCAATCACGTGCAAGACTCTGAACATACAATAAATAGCATTTCTTGTCAGAGAATCTATATTTGACTCAGTCCTGTGCCTCTGAATTTCACTCAAAATTGCAGGCAGCAGTAAGAGTGTAGATTTGGGAGCTGTGCTGCTTGGAAAAGATGCTGTTCCAGTATCAGGATTTATTTTCCTCAGGGGCAGGGTTTGAAAAACTAAATAAGTGGCTTAAAATAAGAGGTGGAGTATCACACTGCTTTTATCCAGCACTGCACAGAGTGATGAGGTGCAGAATGCTGCAGGTAGTTCACCTGTAAAATATGATTTTCACAGCATTTATCCAGGATAAGATTCCAAGGGCTTGACTTTTCCCTTCCATCTCTGCATTTATGCTGGGTGAATGGAGAAGGAAAAACACAATAAAATCAGGCATTCACTGGCACTAATTAAGGTGCAAAGCATAAAGGTAAGACCTCTGTACTAGTCCTAAAACTAGTCCTAGGTCTGCTTTAATTAACCTGTACTGTCTGCATAGGAGAAGCAGGGGAAAAAAGCCCACTGCCATGAGCATGGACGCAGGAGAAAGGGGGAGAAAGGCATTTCAGCTGCTGAGCATGTGTGTGAGTTCAATTGCCTCATGTTTTGTTGGAGTTGTCCATGGTGGCATGTCGGAGATTGTGTTTCTGGAGGTGGATACTAAAGCTTAATCACCAGGATTGAGCTATTCTTTGGAAGGCAGGAAATTAAAGTCTTGGGTGTTTG
This sequence comes from Illadopsis cleaveri, assembly GCA_013399915.1. Lineage (NCBI taxonomy): Eukaryota > Metazoa > Chordata > Aves > Passeriformes > Timaliidae > Illadopsis > Illadopsis cleaveri. The sequence goes on along the minus strand of VXBB01003051.1, from coordinate 295,710 downwards.
TCAAAAGCAAGCAGTGCTGATGTGCATCAGGCTTCTTTTTCTTGAGGAAAATCCATCTGGCTGATAAGTGGCTGCTTTGGAGGCTAATCCTAAGGCAGAGGAATCAGGACTGGAATTGGTGTGATGGTTTGGTGAGAGGGCTGCAAGAAGCAAACTTCTTTGAAAGGCCTTAATTAAGTCAACCATGATCACTCTGGATGTGAATGTGGCCCTTAAAGATCAGTCCTTGTCCAACAGACAAAGGAATCGTTCCTCCCTTTCATGTTTGTGATATTATACAGAAATAATACAGAAAGCTGATGCTCTCCCTGGACTGAGTTAGCTCCAGACAGCTGGAAGTTTTGGGGCGGATGTATATTTTATTTTCCTGTCTCTCTCGGTGACCAACACCTGAGACTTCAAAGTCTAGGGGAAAGAGCCGCATACTGCAGCTCTCAAACATGATGTCCATTACTCCACATCAAAGTGAAAGCCGTGCCCTTCCTGGATCCTTCCAGCAATCAGTTTGATGTCCTGAAGCATGACATTTAATTTTCCTTCCTTCCAGAAAGCCGGTCCTTGAACTTGCCCTCTCTAGCTCGAGCAGACCTGTGACTTTAATGAATACTCATGCCTGCCCTGTTCTACACACTTGAATAAGGATCCTCAGGTTAGGCCATTAATTTGCATAGCTCCAATTATCCAGTCTCTGATCTCTTGCAAAAATGGGTCCACAAATTATTCTGATGTTCTGCATTAAAGGGTTTTTCCTTTCTGATGAAGGCATTTATTCTCTCCTGTGCAGAGCAATATAATTATCTGAACCTCAGATCATATGTTTGTTCTGCCAAGAAAAGCCAGTTGGTTTCGCTTTAGTGCTGACCTTTAAAAATGATTGTTCTTATGTCTGAAAAGAGTCTTGCTTCCAGCACCACTTCAATTAACTTGTAACAGCCAGTGTAGTTTTGTATTTTGAGCTTAAATTGCCGAGCTTCCCTTTGTATATGTGAGCGTGTGTGTGTGCAGCTGAGTGTCCCCAGCCACAGGAAGGAACTGGGAACAGCTCCCTTTTCCACTGGGCTGGTTTCTAGGAAAGAGAAATGATGCATGATTGCAGCACAGAACTTCACTGAGACACTGCTGTTATCAGTGAGCCCTTGGGAAAGGAGAAACCATTGATGTACCAAGTTCTGTAAACACCAGGTTTGGGGTGGGATAGATTCCTTGAGTGGTTTGGGTTGGAAGGGACCTTGAAGATGATCCAGTTCCATGGGCAGGGACACCTCAGAGTATCCCAGCCCTGTCCAACCTGACCTTGGGCCCTTGCAGGGATGGGACAGCCAGAGCCTCCTCACCCTTGCAGGGAAGAATTTCTTCCCTAAATCAAACCCAAATTTCTTTTCATTTAAGACATTGCACTAGTTCAGTTAGACTGGGGTGAAAGCTTCTCCTCAGGTGAATTCTGAGCTTGCTTTGGCCCAGCAGCTCCTGGTGTTGTTTGATGCTGTGAATCAAACATGGGAGACTTTGAGAGCGCTTTGCAGCACAAGCCTCCTCCAGGTGAACTTCAGCTGACCCCAGGGCAGCCAATTACCAGGGCTCTGTTCTCTCCCTGGAACCCAGCGTGGTTTGGCTTTTGGGGGGTGTTTTTTCCCTCTGCACTCACCTACAGCAGAGTGAGGAGCTGCCAGACACCTCCCCTGAGGCTGCAGACCTGCGAGTGCCAGGGCCAGAGCAGGGAGCCAAGATTCCTGGTGGCACAACATGCCCACACCCAGCCAGGAGGTGGGACTGCAGCTGCAGCCAGGCCTGGGAGCGTGCAGGGGCACAGCCTCAGTTCCAGCTGCTCTCAGGGGTCCCTGCAAGCTCCTTGGAGCTCCCAGGTTGTGCTGTGTGCCCGTGCTTGAGCTGGGAACAAAGATCCAGCTGTGCCTGCCACAGCGTGGCTGTGCTCCCCCAGGATTTCCCTGGAATGCTGTTAGCTGGGGTACGCATCCTTGGACATGGGAGCTGGAACCACCTCCTGCCACTGATGCCTTCAGAGGCTTTAGATTCTCATCAGGACTTCTGCATTCCACGGAAATAATGGTAAACCTTGGGGTGGAAAGGACCTGAAAGCTTATCCGGTTTTAAATCTGCCGTGGGCAGGGACACCTTCTGCTATCCCAGGGTGCTCCAAGCCCTGTCCAACCTGGCCTTGGACACTGCCAGGGATCCAGGGGCAGCCACAGCTTCTCTGGGCACTCTGTACCAGGGCACTCCACCCTCACAGGGAACAATTCCTTCCCAACATCCCATCTACCCCTGCCTTCTGTCAGTTTAAAACCATTCCCCACCCATCACTCCATCTGTCCCTCTATCCCTTGTCCCAAGTCACTCTTCAGTTCTCCTGGAGCTCCATTAGGCCCTGGAAGGGGCTCTGAGGTCTCCTTGGAGCGTTCTCCTCTCCAGGTAAACACCCTCAGCCCTCTCAGCAGAGGGGCTCCAACCCTTGGACCAACTTTCATACAGGTACTTCTTGCAAGAGAGCTTTTTCTTGGGGAAAAAAACTCAAACCAATGGTTTTTATTATGTATTCTGGAGCTTCAGGCTGAAGGAGAGATGGATTTAAACATTTGACTTCGTGTCTTTTGCTTGAGAGAAACAATTCTGTCACTGGGGAGGACCTGCTGTTTTCTTCCGGTTGGCTATGGAATCCCAACTTCCCTTCCACAATCGTACCCAGGCAACTCTGGAGCATGAATCAAAGCCTCCCGCGCTGCTGTCATGCCCTAAATCCTTGGGAATGCAGGGGGATTTAGCTGCCCGAGCCCTTCATTCCTTCATTCAGCTGAACACCTCCGTGCCGAGCCCAATAACGATGCCCAAGTGGGCGCTAATGGCCTTAATTAGAGAATAGCCGCGGTGCCAGACTTCAGCACAGCTGCTTTGTGAAACACAGCGCCAGCGAACTTGGTCCTTTTGGGTTTTGATCCCAAGCCCTGGAGTGTTTTGGTAGCCAGGGGAGAAGCCCCAAATCCCATTCCTGTGCTCTCCCACGGGTGCTTTCAGGTGTCACCTCCCCCTGGCATTTCATTTCACATCTTGGTACTGGTTTCCTTCTCATATCCTTTGAGGATTTCCATGGCAGGAGGTGGATGCAGGTTTGCGTTTTCAGTTCTCTGTGGCTCCCGGTTGCACAAAATTTTGGCCTGGAACCGTTGACTGCAAAGTGCTTTTTTTCCCCTATAACTGGCAAATTTTTGGTGGTTTTGGGTTTTGTTTTGTTTTGTTTTGTTTTGTTTTTTAACCCGAGAGCAATTTTGTCCCCTGTGCTGCAGGCCTTGTGTATGACACGTTGATGCTGAAGCACCAGTGCACCTGTGGAAACACCAACAGCCACCCCGAGCATGCGGGCAGGATCCAGAGCATCTGGTCCAGGCTCCAGGAGACGGGACTGCGGGGCAAGTGTGAGGTGAGTGAAATACCAGGAAAGGCCACTTTACTGTTTCTGTTATTTTTATTATTATTGTATTAATTCTATATT
>VXBB01003051.1:264366-290072 GCA_013399915.1 Illadopsis cleaveri | reverse complement strand
AAAAAAAAAAAAAGACAGTTTTGGAACCTAGATGTTGAGAAAGTTTATTTTGGGATTAACCTGACTTTGGATGATGTAAAAAGGGGTTTAACTCCATGGTCTTTATGATGTAGTGGTCACAGCAAAGGAGCTGGAAAGATTTTGCTCAGTGTGTCCATGAGCTCCCAGAGAGGGAAGCCATTAGCCAGTAGTTAAACATGCAATTAGCACGATATTTATAGCTCCCTTCCACCTCTTTAAAGCTGGAGAACCCAAAAGTAGACACCTCCAGCTGAATGGTAGCTCCATTAGGATGTAAACTTTCAGGAATTTATGATGTCGTATGCTCGGGAGTGGGAAACTTCAGTCTGAAGAAACGTTGGTAAATCTTCCCTGGGAGATCTGAGAAGATTCTCCTGGGATGCTTTTCCACTCCCTCCTTGACTCTGGGCACAATCTGTCTCAACAGTTCCACAGATACCTTTGGAGATACAGTTTGTTTGGATAGCATTTTTGGGGGGACACCCAAATTGCTGAACCATTCCTGATGGTTTCTGTAGAGAGCCTGTGGGGGCAGCAACCCATGCTCTGCCTCTTGTGGTTCTGTGCCCTCCGTGGCTTTAATCACTCGTTTTAAAGTGTTTGTAGAGATCGAGTTTAAGCCTACAGGGAAGAGAAATTCTAACACCTGAGGGCTTTCCAGTACAGAACATTCCCTGTTTGGATACAACTTGGCAGAAAAGCCTCGGAGCTGCAGGAGGTCAGGTCCCCAGGGGTCTCCAGTAGAAGGGGATGTCCAGTAGCTCTTAACTGAGCTTAGACCTGGTTTCCTAAGCCCACTTGGCACCATTTTAGCCTGGAGAGGCTGACAGTGGCACTGGCTGCCAGCCCACATGACCCCCTTCTCTCCTGATGGCTTCCACAGGTCAGGATTTGAGTGAGGATTTTGGGGAAAAGCTCCATGTGGAGAGGGGAACATGCCTGTAAGAAACCATTCAGCCATTCTCTCCCATTGGGGGTTTAAAAGACTTTTAAATTTACAAACCAACTTCGTGAGGTTCTTCGAAGCAGTTGGAGGGTGGGTTTAGGACAGGTTTGAAGGCTGAGGGCAAAGCTTTGTGTGAGGTTTAGGGATGCAAATGGGAGTTTGGTCGGGCTGATGACTCTGTGTAAACTCCTCGCCTTTGATACCTCTGTGAGGAAGAAAAAAACCTGAGAAACCTCAGCCTGAAAGGGAAAAGGCTTTTCAGGACACAGGATGTTTCTTGTTAAGCTTCTACAAATGAAAAGGGGGATGTGCCTTTGTGGAATCACAGAATCCCAGAACGGTTTGGGTGGGAAGAGACCTTCGAGTTCATCCAGTCCCACCCCTCTGCCATGGGCAGGGACACCTTCCACTGTCCCAGGCTGCTCCAAACCCCAATGTCCACTGTGGCCATGGACACTGCCAGGGATCCAGGGGCAGCCACAGCTTCCCTGGGCCACCTGTGGCAGGGCCTCCCCACCCTCCCAGGGAACAATTCCTTCCCAATATCCCATCTAACCCCACCCGCTTTTAGTTTAAAGCCATTCCTCCTTGTCCTGTCAAGAATACAGAATACAAACCCATCTCTCTCTGGGCAATGGAAATACTTGGAACCTATTGGACAAGTTGAAACTTAGGCAAATAAGGCTCCTTTAATTTGTGGGGAACAATCATAAATGGTTGTCAAGAAGATAAATATGGAAATAATGGGTGGATTAGCAGTGAGAGATGTGGCAGAAGGTCTGAGGCAGGATGATCTAAGAACTTCCGTGTGGATCTAATCAAAGAGGGCATCTAACTTTGAGCTCAGATGAGTCCAGATATATGAACTCCTCTTTCAATAACAGAATCCCAAATGGTTTGGGTGGGAATGGACCTTGAAGCCCATCCCATTCCACCCCCTGCTGTGGGCAGGAGCACCTTCCACCAGACCAGGTTGCTCAGGGCCCTGTGGAATTTTGAATGGAGGATAATTTGCTCACACACGAGCCCAGAAAGTGATGTTACGTTTCCTAGAGATCCAAAATTTGCTCTGCAGATGGTTTTCTCCATTTTTCTCAAATTTTCCTTGTTGGTTTTGCTATTTCAGTCAAAATACATGTTTTTTCTTTGCTTTATTTTTCTGTCTTTCTCTTTTATGAAGCCCATGCTCTCTAAAGTCATCCAGTAACTGCAGATGAGTGATAATTGGGGTGTTTTTGTGATTTCCTGTCCTCCCTCAGTGGGAAGGGGTTAAAGTGCTCATCCGAGAAGACATGCTGAGTGATTGTTGGTGGCATCTTCCTCATGTATAGTCTTGAAACATCAGACAACTCCCAAACCTTTCCTAAAACTGAGTGATTTATAGGGAGCTGTTGCAGGAGCCCAAGTGTGCACCCTGTGTGTGTGTGTGTGTGAGAGTTGTAACAGGGCTGGCTGAAATGGGAAGAAAACCCACAGTCTGTATTTCTGTGCTCAGAAAGATTGCAGAATTGCCACAAAATTGGCCCCAGAATCTGGTGACCTCTGACTTCTTGACTCACGGAGTGCATTTCTTGTCCCCCCACAGGTTCCCTAACATCGATGTTTGTCAGGCTGCCTTGCGGTGGTGTCGGGGTGAGTAACTCCCTTTAATGTGTAAATAATGTCCTGTTTGTTCTCTCCTGGTCCCCTCAGTACCAAAAATTGCTGCTTCACATTCCGTCGGGCGGGTAATTGCAGCCAGATGCTGCCCGTGAGCAGGGGCTGCCTGGGGCAGGGGGTGCCTCGGCCTCACGTGCCATTCTTCAAAAGCAGCGTGAGGATTTCGGAGCTGTTCTGGAGAGTCCAGGAGTGTGTGACACTCAGAGGCATGTTTAGGAGGAAAAAAACCTCAGGAAAGCAGGACAAGCTTGTGCTGTGGAGCTGTTCATCCTCGTCTTGGGGCTCCAGAGCTGCCTGCCTCCTGCAGCAGGTGGGAAATGTGGCCACAAAATAGGACAATTTTTGGGAATGTACATATTCCTGGGAGCAGCAAATTTGCTGCATCGCTGCCCTGGAATGAAACAGCATTTGGCATCTCTTATTCTCCAGCTCCAGGAAAATCCACGTGGATTCTCCAGGAGATGACTAAAATACCCCTCCATCCCTCATGGAAAAGCTGAGCATTACTTTTCAGCTGTCAAATTTACATATAATCAGGTTTTTTGCTGTTGTTTGATCCCATAAAGCAGAAAAAACCCCAAACCCCAGATACCTTGTTTTGAATGTTTTCTTGTTTTACTTTGAAGCCTGAAAGCTTAAAAGTTTCCCTTTCAAGTCAGACTTTCTGCTCCAGAGTTTCTGTGGAGGGTGACAGGACAGAAAATTGTGGCGAACAGGAAGGGGAAAAGAATGAGAAGAGACAATAAAAGGCATTGTGTTTGAAAATTCACAGTGGTAGTTCTGCTGCATAATTGTAGCTCATGAGGTTGAATTTTCAAGGTCTGGATTCTGTTATGGAAATGAAACAAAATTGTTTTCTTCCTGAGTCTTTGCAAAATCGCTGCTTTGAAAATTATCCCATCAGAAAAAAAAAAAAAGAAGAGAATAATCGTCGTTTATTCGTACCGCCACTCGTGGAGATATTTTATTTTGTATTGTAAATATGCTGCAGTCGCCTAATTCATGGCAAATTTTTGGCCAGAGCTTAAAAGGTTTGGATTTACTCTGCCCTGCAGTCAGGCATGCCATTCAAAGCAAAAAAAATTATCATTTGCAAATGAAGACTGAATGGTAACAAGTAGAGACAGTGTCTGAGCCCAGCACGGGCCCAGAAGTCTTGCATTAAATCCCAAATCAGGGCAGGAAACGCCTCAGTGCTGGTATTCCTGATATGCTCCCAATAAAGATGGTGCTTGCTGCTTGCTTGTCTCCACAGACCCTTAATATTGGATATTTGCTGTTTTTGGTGCAGTGTTTTAGCAATCCTGTCAGCAAAACCTGTGCCAGGGCCTCCCCACTCTCACAGGGAAGAATTCCTTCCCAGTATCCCACATCACCCTGCCCTCTCTCACTGGGAAGCCATTCCCCATTGCTTGCCACATATTTTTCAAAGGGCAAACATGATGTCTTAAAGTCAAAAGGAAAAGAAAAAAATTGAAAAAATCAGTAGAATAATGTGGGACAGGTCCTCCTTTGGATTTATACTGGAGCAGGATAAAGCGGAATGATGGCTGATGATTGGAATTCAGGAGCTGAGGGTGTTGTGTGAAATTATGGGCTGGAAAACTTTGAAACCAGGTTCTTTTCCTGCAAGCAATCTAGTGTGGCTCTCTTCCTTTGGGGATGTTGTGTAGATGAAAAGGAAGGATGGGCGTGAAGGGGGGTGCAGGGCAGTTCCCAGGGGCGAAGTCCGTGGAGAGCTGTTTTGCCTCAGGATAGAGGATGGAGCTTGGGCAGGCATGAGTTGTCCTCAACAACAAGCAAGACAAAGGACAGGCAAGAGGGTGAACCACAGAATATCCAGAGTTGAAAGCAGCCACAAGGATCATTGATCCAACCCCTGGCCCTGCACTGACACCCCAACAATCCCACCCTGTGCATCCCTGAGAGCGTTGTCCAAACACTCCCGGAGCTCTTGGGGTGAAACTGCAGGAAAACAGTTTAGAGCAAATCCCTCCATCTCATGACACCTTTCAAACTCTCTCTTTAAATTAAAAACTCAGTCTCAATTATTTGAAATCAAGGAGAGAAAGGGTAAATTTGTTCCCAGGTGCTTGGAAACTCTTTTTCCTCCTTAGTTTATCCCAAGAAGCCTTCCCATGGCTGACAAGCCTCCTCACTTCTGCAGCCATCTGGTCCTAGCAGGAGAGGAAGAAAGAAAGCACAGAAGCACTGAAATCAACAGATGTGAGATCTGAGTGAAACATCACTCATTTGTTTCTGCTGATCACTTGGGAATTTTGCTCAGCTTTGCTCCTCTGCAGCTCACACGCCTTTTTCAATGTCTGACTTCCCTGCACCACGGCCTTCCCTAATCCAGGATAATTAGAAGAAGATTTTGGGAGAAAGGAGTTTAGGCTCTGAAAATCTGCAAGACCATCCCAGCACACTTGCATCCAGACTCTTCAAAACACTCAAAGGCTCCATTTTAGGATAGTTGATAATTTTGTTTTCTTTCCTGTTTAGTGTTTTGCTGTGCACATTCTAAAAATATCTGAAGATTTGCATCATCTTTCTGCATATGTTCTAAAAACTCCAGAGGTGTTTGTGTTGTTGATCTTTTCCAGACTAGGTGATTGTATTTTTGGGTGGAAGGACTTTGATTAGAGCATATCAACAATTTTAACTGTGCACGCAGAGTAAGTTCTTGCAGAGCAGAGAGCACAGGAAGGACTTCTGTGGAATGGAAATGAGGAGGAACTAATTAGCGAGTCAGAGGAACAGCATGTGAAGATTATTTAATTGAGAACAGGAGGAGACACAGTGGGGTGTCTTCCTCTGTGAGAGACGAGTAGAACTCCTTCACTTTGCAGAGTCTGGACTCTCGTTCAACCTGTGTCTACCTGTCCTGGTACGTGATTTCTTACCTATGTAGTCTTTCAGTTAAATTAAATAGTAGAATAATGAAATCTTTTGTAAGGTGCTCATTTAATTCTGAGATAGCTGCACATTAGTGGATAGGAAAATCTACAGTGTGAGTAGGAGGAATTTATAGTGTGAGTAGGAGTCTCATTGTGGATATTAATAAAAAAACCTCGAGTTTTCCTTAAAGGAAGGAAATAATTGTAAGGAAATTATAATTTTTATTAGGAGGAAGGAAAAACTACTTGGGTTTCATTTTGGACATTCTTCCTGGAATCCTCCTGGCAGGGCTGAACTTGGCAGTACTTGGCTCTGGCACTGAAGAATCCTGTCTGTATTATGGGAAAAACTGGTCCCAGCAGCCATCTGAGGGTCTGTTGGCCCCTGAGGACATGTGAATTTGGGTATTTTGTATTTTCCATTCCTCTGGTGCCTCACAGGCAATGAAGAGGGCCCATGGAAGGAGCCCTGAAGTCACTGTGTCTGGGCAGGAAGGGAAACTCTTCCCTGCTGGTGTCCTGAGGTATTTTCTTCCAAAGACCAAAAACATGGGTTAGGGTTGCTCGAAGATGGGTTAGATATGCCCAAAGATGGGGTAGTTACTCTCATGTGTGGTCAGATCCAGTGACAGGAGGCTGAAGATGGACCCTCACAGAGCACCAGTGCACTGGCCAGTGGGTAGGAGAAGTAGCTTGGGCCTCTTCCCACCTCCTTAGGGGCTTTTGAAGAGACCTGGTCAGGTCACTCCCATCTTCTGCATGTGTGCAGTCCTGATCCAGGATTCCTGGAGCTGTCATGTGTAACTCGGACTCCATCCTGCAGCTGTACCCATGGTATTGCCCGAACTTGCAGGGGTCCAGAGGAGCCCTGAGGCCACAAATAGTCACTGCAGGGCTCTCCCACAATGCAGTGGATTTCCCCAGAGGCTTTTTGGTGTTCTCCAAGTGCTTTCCTAGTTTATTGTGGCTTCCAAAGCATCCTTGGGGTGGATACTACCAGAAACCATCCATGATCACAGAGCTGGAATAATTTCCAGTCATGGCTTCAGCATGGCTGGGAAGGAGGTGGATCAGTCCTCTGTGAGGCCACTTGTGTCTCCTCAGTGCTCAGGGAGTCAGGCACAACAAATGATCTCTTTCTTCTCCCATATCTACCTTTTGCCATTATTTCCATAAATACACTCAGGGCAGAGTAATATGTGAAAAATAGCTGGTGATCCTTCCTGGTGAGGAATGTCCCATTTATCTGGTGACATGATCTGGAATAACAGCAACACGGGCATGCCTGCAGGGTGCTTTGCCTTGCCTGTGGCCTCTTTCCACATTTTCAGAGGGGGAAATACGGTGAGTCTGTCGAATCTTTAGTGTTGGAGCAAATCTGTGTACTCAGCACAGGATGCTGAAGGCCTATTGTCAGGGTGGGTGAGCTTGTAGTTCCCCAGGGAAGCTGCTGTCACTCCTGGGCAGTTGTCTTTTAAATGCCCCAGACTAAATATCCTTCTTTATTGTAGATTTTTTTATTTTAGAGGGTTTGGTTTTTTTTCTTATTTTACACAATCATTGAATTATTTCATAAACCTTTTTTATTTAGTCTGGGATCAGTTTCCTGCAGCAGTTAAATGCTGGTTCCGTGGTCACAGTCACAGAATCACAGAATGGTTTGGGTTGGAAAGGACCTTAAAGACCATTTCAGTCCATCCCCTGCCATGGGCAGGGGCATCTTCCATTAGCCCAGGTTGCTCCAGCCTGGCCTTGGACACTTCCAGGGATCCAGGGGTAGCCACAGCTTCTCTGGGCACCCTGTGCAAGGCCTCTGCACCCTCACCGAGAAAATTCCTTCCCAATATCTGAAATAAGCCCCCTTCCTTTCAGTTTAAAGCCATTCCCCTTGTCCTCTTACCCCATGTGAGTGATGTCTTTATAAGACAAGGGTCTCTTGATTCCTGGCTGCCCTCCCTGCTCCTAACCTGGTTCCTGTGTGTCCCCATCAGGTTGACAGTGACACCATTTGGAACGAGGTGCACTCGTCCGGCGCCGCTCGCCTGGCTGTGGGCTGTGTCATCGAGCTGGTGTTCAAAGTGGCCACGGGGGAACTGAAGGTATGAAAACAACCCTCAGCTGTGCTCTGTGCAGGGCTCTGCTCGGGGCTCTGCTGTGCAGCAGCTCCAGGACCTTTTTCCCCTCCACAAGGAGGGAAAGCATCATCCACTGCCACGACCTTGTGAGGAAACCATCAAGAACAACTCCAGAGTTCCCAAGCAGGATTAAGGCTTCTGGCTGCAGCCCCTGCATCCATCTTTGTCCCTCTGACCTTTTCCTTTCCTCCTTTTTTGTGTGCAGAATGGATTTGCTGTTGTCCGGCCCCCAGGTCACCATGCGGAGGAGAGCACACCCATGTGAGTATGGGGTTCATTGACTTCATCCAGGGCTCCTTTGATAGGGGGTCCACAGCTGGAAATTCCAAAGGAATTCTGTTAGGTTATCAGTATGGAATTTCTGTTTATTGCTAGGTGAGATGTGTGGTGTTCAAAGCTCCCCAGATTCTCTGGAGCAGGGTAAGATCCTGCTTAGTGGTTTCGGGGTGGGTGTTTTCTAGCAAGGATCAGCAGTGGGTTTGGGCAAGTGTGGGACATTCCCTGCTTCCCTAGGGCCTGCTGCTGGAATACAGCACTTCCAGTGGGAAGTGGATCTGTGGAAGGTGTCCCTGCCCATGGAACGAGATGAGCTTCAAGGTCCCTCCCAGCACAAGCCTTCCCATGTTACCAGGGAGGAAAGAAGAGTGCGGGCAGAAGAAATTCCTTCCTCCTGTGTTCCATCTCATGATGGATGCACTGGGACCCCCACAGGAAGCTGTAATTAACACCTCTCTTTTCCTCTTATCTCCCTTCTCTAGGGGTTTCTGCTATTTTAACTCCGTGGCAATTGCAGCCAAGCTACTCCAGCAAAGGCTCAACGTGAGCAAAATCCTCATCGTGGACTGGGTGAGTAAATGCCCCTTCTTTCCCTTTGGGAGAGCAGGTGGCAACTATTTTGGGTAGGTTTCTTCTTGCAAGGGCAAGCTCTGTAAGTCAGTGAAAAACTTCTTGCCTGTTGTCTGCAAGCCAAAATTTGGGGGTTTAATTGAATGAAAGTGTTCTAATCTGAGAAAGAAATTCTTAAAGGGACCATAATTTTCCCATAAAAAGAAAGAGCTTCTTTGGGATTCTGCTGTGGCAATGTATAGATGTTTATTTTTTAATAGATTTTATGTGGCTGGGAAGGCATTGGAGTGACTGGATGTCAGCCAAAAATTTTGGTTCTGTTGCCACAAATCACCCACGGGTTAAACCCAGAAGTTAAAATGCATTTATTTGTCTTTTGGACCTACTGGATGGATGCTTTTTCCTGCACTTCCCTCCTGTTTTCGTGTCAGGGAATTTTGAATACCTGTCCTGTCACAAGCTGTGTCTGTGCACCACACAGCAGCTCAATAGGGGAACTCTCATGGGTTTTGTTGTTTAACCTGGATCCAACAGAGCTTTATTTGTATCAGTGCTCACCCCACAGACTGACTAAAGATGTAGATGTGGGGTAACAAATATCCCAGTATCTCCATTCCCCAAGATTGGTCAATCTGGTTCTTTCCATCCAGGTAAATGAGTCCTCAGTTTGACAGACATTTGGGATTGGGTTTGTCCCATGTGTTAAATAAGGTGTGTAATCTCAAACTAGGTGTGCAAAACAAGTTATTCCCATTCCCCATAAACTGCTTCAGCCAGATTGGAGAAAACAAAGCTCAACAGCAAGGAAAACCTCTCCAAATCCCCACCTGATGCCTTTAATCCATGTTTTTAGTGAAGGATTAACCTCCCTCCTGTGATCCCTGTCCCTGCAGGATGTCCACCACGGGAATGGTACTCAGCAGGCCTTCTACAACGATCCCAACGTCCTTTACATCTCACTACATCGCTACGATGATGGCAACTTCTTCCCAGGCAGCGGCGCTCCGGATGAGGTGAGCGCATGGATCCCAGAATCCTGGGACTCACAGGAGCTCCTGCCAGCTTCCCAGAGCTCCTCTGGGTTTTGTGTTCCCAAGGACACACCAGGTCCGTGTGATCCAACAGCCACAGGCACCGTGTCCCAGCCAGAGCTGGTGGGATGGCAGCAAATGAGTCACTGCAGTTAAGCTCTCCAGCCCTTGTGGGACAACCTGTTCCAGAGGAGCCCTCTGCCAGCTGTCCCAGCACTCTGTGTCCTGTTCAGGATTTCTCCTTCCTCGGCAGAAGTTGTTTCCTAGATGCAGGAGGAACAGATTGTCCATGGCTGCACCACCCACACTCGGTTTTCCTGGCACAGCCATGGACCTTCCCCTTCTCCATCTCTTCTTCTTCACCTCCCCTTCTCCATCTCCCCTTCTTCTGGCCCATCTCCCCCTCCCCTTCTTTCTCCTGGCCCTGCCCGGGCATTGCCACCAAGGCTGCACCTCCACCCCAAATTTGTGGGATTTGAGGGCCAGTCACAGATGCTGCTGAAGCAAATCCCCCTTTCCTGGTGGTGTCCTCAGAGTCTGCAGCAGGAGGGCTGGGCCAGTGAAGCTGAGAGCTGAACTCTGGATGGATACATCCGTCTTTTCCCTCTGGGCTGGCAGGAAATATGGCCCTTCAGAGTGATTTAGCAAAGGGAAATTTTATGGAGTACTTAGAGTGCTCTGAGACTTTCCAGGTGACATCTGAAAACTTCTTTGCCTGTCAATTTTATATTTTCTGATTGAGAAAACAATGTTTCCATTTTAACCTCTAAAGAAACTTAAATGTGAGGTGATGCTGCTCCATCACCCTGTTGCAGTGAATGAACAGCAGCCCTTTGTGTCAGGCTTAATTCCTGCTTTTCAGCAATCTGGTTTACAAAAAGAATCATTTTTAGATGTGTCATTTTAGACCAAATAAAAGAAAGGATGCAAAACAAGTTTGATTTAAGCCAACAATAGATAAACAACCCACCATGGGTAAATAAGCACCCACCTCTATATTTTTCTAGCAAAAATAATTGCACCAGTAAGAGCAATACTGTGCAATAAAAGCCATGCAGTTTTATCCAGCTGTGCAGCATGTTAATTTTCACTTTTTAATTCTTTTTTTTTCATATGCAAAGACCTTCTTNAAAAAAAAAAAAAAAAAAAAAAAAAAAAAAAAAAAAAAAAAAAAAAAAAAAAAAAAAAAGCTGGAAACACCTGGTTTATTTTTCACTTTTCCCCTCTCTCAGGAAGTTGCAGTTAGGGCAGATGGGGACATTTGCAGTACAAGCAAGGAGAGGGATGTATTTACATCTCCCACCCACGTGTCCCTCAAGCAGCCAAAATCCCTTCTCTGTGAATCCTATTTTTCTCCAGCAGAGGGGGAGCTCACTCTGATTAAAATCCCCCAGTTGCAACTGTAGTGAAATATAAAATAAGCTCCTGAATCAAGCTGAAAATGAATTATGGAGAGGTATTACATGCAGCACACTCTGCTGCAAAAAAATCAAGAGGGTGCAGTTGATGATGGGGTGCTTTTTTGTGTGAGCAGCAGTCAAACACCACCGGGCCTCAGCTCCCATAAAGATCTGAGTGTGGAGGAGCTCTATTTTCCCTCTTGTTTCAGGGACCAGGGGCTAATTGACCTCACTGCTGAATTGGAATCCAAATTCAACTGGGAGAACATCAGAACAGCAAAGATGTGTTGCCAGAATTTGCTAATCAAGAGTCCCATTTCCCTTTTCCAGGTTGGCACAGGAGCAGGAGTTGGTTTCAATGTTAACATGGCATTTACTGGTGGCCTGGATCCGCCCATGGGAGACACAGAATATTTAACTGCCTTCAGGTACTACTGAATTTTTCCTCTCACAAATGTATTTTTCACCTTAGCTGTGTTTCTTTCTCTTTGTGCCATGGTCCTTGATTTTACTTTTGATAAGCTTTAAAATTTTAATATTATTCGCCCAAGAGAGGCCCTGGCACAGGGTGCCCGGAGAAGTTGTGGCTGTCCTTGGATCCCTGGAAGTGTCCAAGGCCAGGTTAGACAGGGCTTGGAGCAACCTGGGATAGTGGAAGGTGTCCCTTCCCGTGGCAGGGATGGCACTGGATGAACTTTTAAGTGTCCTTCCCACCCAAACCATTTCATGATTTTCCTTAGACACTGTCCCTGGCTCCCTTCTGACATGGGTCCACCTGGCCTCTCCTTTAACAATCTGAAGTGCTTTTCTCTCCTCACAGCAGGTTTACTGCACCTCTGGGGGCCTAAATTCAGGCGGACACACTTGCCAGAACACGGGGTGTGAATTTCTGGAATATCACCTCCGTGGAACGGCATTAAATGCGGGACCATTATTTTCTGCTCTTCTCCATTATGTCCTGTTACGCTGAGCAAAAATTGCCTTTTCCCCCCTCTTCATTCTGCCATCAAAAAGCCCTCAGAGAACAGACATGATTTAAAATGACACCAAATCACTGCCATTTGTGTCACTCCTGGCCCAGGAAGGCAGCACTTTGCTCCTGAGTGGAAGCCTGGCTAGCCCAGCAGTCCCAGGATGAATCTCTTCATTAGGCAGAGCGCTCGGAGCTGGGGACGTGGGGACATTAAATACTAATTGAGTTTCCAGGCTCCTGGAAAAAGCTCAGGGCTTCACAGTGAGGCCTTTGCCAGCCATTCCTGGGGTCTGCTTGCCTGGATGCTGCAACTATTTAGGGAACAGCCTTTGGAGCTGGTCACAGCCCTTATTTTGGGGAGTTTTGGGGGAGCTAAGGGATGCTCCTCCTGGAGCCTGCACACCTTCAGTTTAACCATAAGTTAAACAAGAAGCATTTTTCTCATCCTATGCCAAGTTTGGCCATGACGATACATTATCAAGTGACCTTTTTAAATCTTAACCAGGTCCTTTGAAAAACATTTTTCCCCCCCACCCCCACCCCCTGAATCTTTCTATTGATTTTAATGTAAAATAACGCTTTGAAGTTTGCAATTTATAGTCCCCCGAGAGTTAGAAAGTGAAGGGAATGGGTCATATATCCTATTTTTTTCCCCTTCTTTTCTTGCTTTAGCCCCTTGAGACAATACATGCCTTCAAGGCAGCACCTTGTTATTCCACCCCGTCGAATGCCACGTTGCATTTGCTGGGGATCAAACCGAAGATGAAGAAAAGATAAGAAAATTGGCCATAATGAACTCCAGAAGCAGGAGGCATTTTCACCATGAACTTGGAAAGTCGCAGTGGAGAACTGAGCTTTAATTCAAACCAGTCCGAATGCCAAACTGTGAGGCTTTGAAGTCTGGAGAGGAATCAGTGGAAATCCTTTGAGCTAGGCAAAGATACTGATAGACTTTTTCTTTTTTTTTTCAAGCCTTAACTCTTCACATGCCTGGTTTGAGGGTACAAAAGTCCTTTCTCTGTGTAAAAGGAGCAGATTTAAATAAGCAATGTCCTCTTTGGTTTTTGTTGGTGTATTTCAGGAAGAGCCAGTGTTTGGGTTTGAGAAATGAAAATAGCTGAGATAATTGTCCTCAATGAGAAAAATAAGGGAATAAATAAATCCCAACGAAACCACTCATCCCCATGCTGAAAACCTGTTTCAGTGTGGGTTTGCTCCATCCAAAAAAAAGATGGAAACTCACATCAGTGATTTTCATCCTGTCTCCAAATACTATCTCCCCAGTCTTAGGGTGCCCAAGCTCTCCTGACCTCTGGATGGTCCTTAATGCCACCAAGACATATCAGAAGTGAGAAGAGTTAAAAACGTGTTTTTCCCTGCACTTTGTCACTTGTTACCTTCCTAACCTGGGGCTGAAATCACTGCCTATCCTCGCTCCAGGGTGCCCTGGTTTTGTGTGTGTGGGAGGAGGGGAGATAAGAAGGGATTCGGGGAGTTTTTTGGGAACCTGGAGCTCCTGCACCCCGTGGTAGCTGCGGCTGTGCCAGAGTCAGCTCCACATCCCGCACCTGAACTCACCCCCCGCGCATGTGGGCAATCCCAGATTTCACAGGTCAAGCAGAAATGGGGTCAGTTTAATGGGGAAAATGCAGGGCACGTTGTTCCCAAAGCTGTGAACTCCTCAGAACATTCCTGGTGTCTCTGCTGTTGTTCCATAGTTACAGAAACAAACAGTTGTAAAATTCGGAGGGGTTTTTTGGATCAGGATTTGTTCTTCCCTAACATTTTACATGAGCAGAAATCCTGTTTGCCTCTCTCAATCCTCCTGATTCAGGTGCAAACCCAGCTAAGAGACCTGCAGGCGAAATGAGGAGGCTCCGGTTGGTTCCTTATTACATGGGAACAGCAATTAGTGAAATTAAAAATGTTTTATCTGCATGAGTTTCCCTCTGAATTTACTGCAAGGAAGTTTTCCCGATGATTCCAGCAGTTGTGTTGTGTTCTGAGAATTTTTTCCCCTGTCCCGAGGTCTCCTCACAGCCATAATTCCATGTACAGCTCGATTCTACGTTTGATTCTATTTAAAACACCTCAACCAGCAGGAAAAAGCCAGGCTGCACTTCCCCCTCCTCCTGCCGCTTTCAAAAGCATTAAACAAGTTCAGGAACCAATTTTGGGGGGATTTGGTTTTTTCCCTTGATCCATAAACCATTTCAGGAGCGAGGAAGAGGAGGCTGGGGAAGAGATGATGATATTTTGCCTGGAACAATTGTTGCTGTATTTTCAATTTCATGCTCTCCCCATGCCGATTTCATCCCCAAATTCCTAATCCTTTTTGACACAGAAAATGACCATGGAGAAGCAAAGACCGGAATTTTCGGGAAGTTGGTTGGCCTGAGGAGGAATGGATAACATTTTTAGTTTATACATATAAAATATAGAACATGTATAAAACTATATATACATAACATATATAGAAATATATACAAGATATATATAAAATATGTTATATATCAATAGATATATAAATATATGTGTAAGATATATATATATGCACTTAACGTATATAAATATATACATAGCACATGTAAAAATAGATATAAAACATAGATGTGGCCAAGAGAGGAAAAAAGTCTATGAAAAAAGTGTTCAGCCTTCTAAGTTTCACCAATTTACTCGCTGCAATTGAGCATTTAAAGTCCAAAATAATCCTCTGTAGGTTTGTTTCATCTGCCTGTTGTTTATTAGGCATTTAATTGGGGAATTGGCTAATGCCAGGCTAAAAATTGTTCATTCAGCCTTCTGGAAAATAGATCTAAAATTGCATTTATTTTTGTTTTCTCTCTCCCAGGCGATTGCAGAGCACAATGGGGAGGTTTTGCTGGTTGCAGCCATCAGTTTGCTTTTGTGTAGAGCTGTTCAGCTCAGCTGTAACCAGGCAAATAAAAGGATTTCACTTATTTTAAGCAAGCAAAACAAGGCTCTGAAATTTGGGAAATTTCAGTTTCCTTTTTTAAAAAAAAAATTCTACATGGATTGAATGAATATTCAGTGTTAGGAGTATTCATTCCTCCATGAATAACTTTACAGGCACCTCAGCCATTCCTTAAAAGACCCAATTCCAGGCAGAACTGCTTATCCCCTGGGTAATAATTCGAATTTCTGGCTTTTCAGAAAGTCTCACCAGCAGGGCAAAGCCATGGGGCTGTTTGCAGTTTAATCCTTGTTCCTCTGGAGAGTTTGGCTTTACTGGGGTGGATCTGAGTGAAGAAGCTGGTTTTATCTGCAGACAAGGGAAAATTAAAAAGCAAAAAGCTGGATGAGATGTGTCCAAAACGCTGTCTGCAGATGAAATCTCAGAAGCATACCGGATTTTTGTCATTATTTCTTACAATTAAAAAGGCAAATGAGGGAGTTCTGGCTTTGGCCCTCCTGGATCAAGTTTTACTTCCATGGAGAGCATCAAACAGTGCTGGGGCTGTGGCTTTGGGATGCTGGTGTCGTACTGGAATTAGGAGGAGGGTTTTTCCTCTCCTAAAACTGCCCCTGGCAGAGTTCAAGGTTAGCCCTAGGGACCATGTGGCTGTGCTGGAGGGGTCACTCTGTCACTGTCACCCAGAGGCACCTCCAGCCAAGGATCACCAGCTGTCCAATTCCTCAGGAGCCTCTGGATTGGACACGTGTTCTTCCCAACCATTCTGTGCTCCATGAGCTGTCCCATGGCTGAGAATCCTCATGGATCTGTCATCCCTGAGGTTGCTCAGTGCTGATGGACCATCCCCACACCTTGGGGGTGCAGGTTTGGGCTGACTCTGGTGACCCCACACTTCCACTGAGATCCTAGCAGCTCCCACGGCATCATAACTCGGGGAGGGGGGGAAATAAATCTGATGATTTGAGCAGTTTTCCTTCAGTGAGGAATGAAAGAGCTCAGAGCACTTTAAAGCTCAGGGAAAATAAACCCTCAGCTGCTGCACTTCCTCTGGAATTGCTGCTTCAGGCCTCCGTGAGGGAGATGGTTTTTCCTAAAAGTGCCTGTGTTTTCCACCAAACTATAAAGTCACCAGCCAGAACTGTGCTCTTGTCTTCCTTATGGAATCATCCCCCAAGGACAAAATGGAGAGGACAATCACATCGTTAGAGGAGAAAATTCAGATTCCTTGTTGGGATTTTGTGCAGATTAAGGGAAAATGACATCCCATTTTTCTTGCAGAGGTCTCTGTGTGTTTGCGCAGAGATCGGCAGCGATTACAGGAGGCTCTGGGGTTGCTGTAGCAAATAGTTGGGAAAAAAATAAAGCTGGGAGGTGTGTGGGGGGCATTTTTTTGGTGTCTGGGTGCATGTTCCTGCTCTGTGATGGCAGTGGAGACTTGGGGATGGGTTTGCTCAGTGCCTGGCAGAGGTTGATGCCGCGTTAAAAATTAGCTCTGCGGAGAGGCACAAGCTCAGCTGGATGTCACGAGCTGCTGACTCTGGCAGATGTCTTGTGACTGTTTAATATCCTCGTGGCAAAAACTGGAAACGTTTATGAACGTCCTGATAGCACTTGAGCAGTCTCACCACAGAACAGGCCCCCCTGGGCTCTGTTTTTAGAGCATCACATAAATTCTCAACTCAATAAAGTGAGGTACTCGTGTGTGCAAAGATTTACAGGTCCATGTTTTGGGATGTGGGTAAAATAACTTCAGTTCCTGCTGTAGAAAGTTATCCTGGCTCTGGCGGCTGTTCCTAGGATGGGGAAATGGGAAAATTACAGGTCAGGTTGCCCTAGGAATACATCCAGAATTCAGTAGGTGCAGTTACAATGGAAAAAAACTAATTTGGGAAGTGCATCTTGATGTGGGGAATGGGATGCTTGCAACCTTGTGTAGGTTTTGAGGAGAAATTGTGGAGTTTGAAGAGAGAGAAACCAGAGGGGAAAAAGGTCTTTTGGTGAGAAACCACAGGAACGGACCCCTCATTTCATTTAAATACAACTTTAGCAGTCAATAGGATGGGGATGCTGAGCAATTCCATCCATTTTTTAGTGAACAAAATGTCAGAGGACAGGGAACTGGCTTTGGGAGAGGTGGATTTGGGTGAGATATTTGCATTCTAAAGTTGTTCTGCCCCATGGGACACTCCCAGCCTTTTATTGTGGGAAATGAGAAGTGCAGCACGGGAGGAAGGAATCATTTTGCAAAGCCTATAGGAGATGTTTTGAGGGAGGACTTGGAGATAATGCCTTGGGGTGAGGTTTCCCAGGTAATTTTGCAGCCTGTGCCAGATGCCCTCTTATTTTACCCTTATTCCTACGTATGTAAATCAGGAATGATCCCAAATGGGAAACTTAAGGGGTGACAACTGATTCCCCTGCTCAAAACACAAGGTGGAGGAAATCCCAGAGAGTGCAAGGAGTTCTTCCAGCCAGACTCTCACCTTGTAGGAAAATAGGTGGGCTTTGCTGCCGTGGAATAAGAGTTTGGTGAGAGGGTTTAAACAGCCCTGCCTTTGCTCAGGAGCCACCCTAATGTGTGTGCCATGGATATTTTGTGTTGCAGGACAGTAGTGATGCCCATTGCCAACGAGTTTGCCCCAGACGTTGTGCTAGTGTCATCTGGTTTCGATGCTGTAGAAGGGCACCCCACACCCCTCGGAGGATATAATCTGTCAGCAAAATGTAAGTGGGGGCTTTACTTCTGCTGCTGTCCTAGGGATTAAAGGGCAGTGTTCCCAGATTTTACTTTGTGGGATCTATTTCAGATCTTTCATTTCAATGGCAAAACTTCCATCCTTTTTCTTTGAATTTTCATGGTGTTTATCTTTTTATAATGCATATTTTGGCCTGGCTGAATCCTTAATTCTTTTTCCTTTTTTTCTTTTTTTTTTTTTTTTAAACATTGCATATTTCAACTTTGAAATATTCAATATGTAATACTGTGTAATTTATTTGTAGTCACATCTCTGCTGAATTAGAGAATTATGCTGGTTTTAATATTAAAAATTGCAGGAAAAGGCAATACCAGCTGTAAACACTCTCTTTGCTATCACAGGTCCATTTCTTCCTCCAGGATACCTTATTGAAATTTTGAGCTGAATACTTTTGCTCTCCACCTTTGAATTAATTACAGAGATCCCCAAACCCTCCTTTTTTCTTCAGGTCTGGGATGCACTGAAATTCCCCCATAGGTTATGTGGAGTTTACCTGGCACTGTTTCTTTCAAATTGATCCACAGGACAGTTTTTCTTGCAAAAAGGGTTTTATTATTATTTTTTAAGAGTTTCTTCCAGCCAGGAAAGTTGTTCTCTACAATGAACTTTAAAACCCTGTAAGGGAGCTGAACCTATAAACTTTATATAAGAATAAAGTGAAATAGGTTTACAAGACACAAGTTCCTTGAGATATCCAGAAACACTTGGGAAAGGGAAGGTTTTGTTTACCTGCTGGTTGAATTTTCCGTGCTCTGCTCCTCTCACAAAACCAGTTATGGGCTTGGCAGTGGATGTTTTTCTCTGCCTGTTAATTTGTTAATTTGCCAACCTGCAAAGGGGTTCACTCCAAAGCAGAAAGCAGGGAGAGGGGATGGAGGGTAGAAGTTCCCTGGCTTTTCCTTTGTTTGGCTTTTTGATTTTTTTTTCTTTTTCTCCTGGAGGGGGAAGGTTGCTTTGAGGACACATTTTTTAAATCCTCACCGCTTGGTTCTGTTTTGTTTAAAGGGGGCAGAAATGTATTGTGTGTCATCTGATCAAAGTGCCGGGTGCCCTTGGAATTTTTATAGCATATTATGGATGGGAAGAGTCGTCTGCTGAGAACGAGATGTCAAACCTAAATCTCTCTGGGGCACTGCACTGCTGCTATTCCAACCCAAACTGGGCTGATTCCCCTTCCTCCTCCCTCCCCCAAAACAACATCCAGCAGAAGTCCACCCCTTTTCCTGCTCCCAGAGGGAATGCTGGCTGCTGGCTTTAATTTGGGGTGTTGAGGGGTGGCAAGGGGAGGATGGTGATGCTCTCAGCTGGGGTGCTGCTGGTGGGGACACACGGATCCATCCCAGGGACGCCACGGCTGGAATCGCGTGGCGAGCGCGTTGAAGCCCAACCTGGCTCGTGTTATGTGCTGAGCCCTTTCAAATCCCCGCTGGGTTTTTAATATGATGTAATTCCTCTCCCTAATTCTTTGATCCTCCGCCAGGAGCCCGATTCCAGCTGCCACCTTTGCCCTTCTCTTGCATTTGCTCTGTTCCCTTGTTGCAGGCTTCGGGTACCTGACGAAGCAGCTGATGGGCCTGGCCGGGGGCCGCGTCGTGCTGGCCCTTGAGGGTGGCCACGACCTCACGGCCATCTGCGACGCCTCGGAGGCTTGTGTGTCTGCCCTGCTGGGAAACGAGGTACAGGCACCCCCAAAACCTCCTCCTCCTCGAGTTTGGGTGTCTCATCCTCCCGTCTGCCAAGTTTCTGTCGTTGTTTTGTGTCCTTCGGATACTTGGTGCTTTAAAGAGTGTTTGTTTTGTACTTAAAAACCACCTGTGCTTTGCAGTCCGTGTGATGAGGGAAACAGCTAGGAATGATTTTTTGGGTTTGTTCTTTCTCCAAATAGTTTGCTTTGTGCGCTTTGAAAAAAAAAACTCTTTTAATTAATTTCTGAATTTGCTGTGCAAGCCCTCCCTTCTCTTTGCTCCCCTCTCTAGTCTTACAGCCTGTGCCTGCTGCATGGGGCAGCTTGCTTGACATGGTTTGCAGCTGGATTTTTTCCTTGGAGTGATATTTTCTATTTTCTGCATGTTGCTGTGTAGGAAAAGCCTTAGCTGTGTCAGAAAAATGAGCCAGAAAAGTTAGGGGGTATGGTTGCAAGGTAAGAGCCAGACAGAGAAGTACAGCACGATGTTGGATTCTGAAGAGCTAAGGGTATTTTCCTACAGAGAAAACTTTGGATACTCCATCTTTTCTGCCTTCCTCCCCCCAATTTTAGTGTCAGCAGGATGAAAAAAAAAATGCTACATGTACACATCTTTGAAATCCCTGCAGGGATGGTGACTCCACCACTGCCCTGGGCAGCCTGACTCAATGCCTAAGCATGCTTCCAGTGAAGGAATTTTCCCTAATATCCAACCTAAACCTCCTTTGAACTTGAAACCATGTTTGAGGGCTTTTGAGTACGGTTAGTTTGGGCTAAGGTGCAGCATGAGAGGAGCCAAGCAGTGGTTCTGTTCCAGAGGGAGCTGATTTCTGAGAAGGGCTGTAGTTCAGTGACCATCAGGTGTCTGGGGAGATGGAGAAGGAGCTTGGATCTGCATGGAGGTGTGGAGCAGTTTGACTTCTAGCCTATTGGAGAAGTTCTCTGTCTTCACTCAGCATTAAGGGGGAGGCTGGAGTAGCCAGGCCAAGAGATAAACCAGCTGGGATTCATCAGAAGCACCTGCTTCCATCATCCAGTATCCCAGCTCCCAGTGTTCAGAGAACATCCTGCTCCTTGTGCTTGGCTAGGCAGTTCTGAGATAGCTCTGGGCACAGGGAATGCCTCTAGCATGCACTCAGGCCTTGGGACAGCTGAGAACTCAGGAGGCAGCTGCCACACCTGCATGGAAACAGGGGGGTTCCAGTGGTGGAGCTCTGGCACAGATATCATAGAGAAGCTGTGGCTGGCCCTGGATCCCTGGAAGTGTCCAAGGCCAGGTAGGATGAGGTTTGGAGCAACCTGGGATAGTGGAATGTGTCCCTGTCCCTGACAGGGGTTGAGACTGGATGACCTCTAAGGTCCCTTGTAAGCCAAACCTGGGATTCTGTGAGGTGTTTATTGCAGCACCCATATGTTTCAAGGGGTCACCACAGACAATTCTTCTGGCTCCATCCACCTTTGGGTGTAGGATGCACAAAGGGAAGTAGTGGGAATAATGCCTGGAGGATGTCGTTGATCCAAGCCATGGATGTGTTAGGGAGTGTAAGGCTGTGGGGAGAGCTCAGCACTCAGGATACCTTGGATGTTGTGAGCTGTCTGAGTGGTTTCATTGAGCAGAGGGAATATTGATTCTTAAAGGTAAAAAACATTGATTATTTTAATCATGGATACAAGGACACTTAAACACAGACCTGCTCTCACTTGTCCTAGGTGGGCTGTGCAGATAGGGTAATATTCCCTGGCTTACCCACACATCAGAAAGCAGGAAACACTCGTTTTATCCAGGTCTTTCCTGGAGCCTTTTGAAGGCAAGGGAGTTGGGGGGAACGGCTGCAGCTCTGTGCCGCGGCCCTTTGATGCGGTTTGATCTACAGCGTGTCGGAGGATCCTGCCTGCACACACATGGACAGGCAGCTGTGGCAGGGGTGGGCTGCAGGGAGCTGGACTGGCTCAGAAGCCGTCCTGGAGCTCCACCAGGGCTGGTAGGAAATGAGGAGAACGGTGCCAGTCCCTCGAGCATCGACATCCACCGGCGGAGATCAAAACTCCCGTGTTGGGAGAAGCACAGTGCGAGCACAGGAGCCAGCTCCTTTCCAACTGGCCAGGAAATTAAACCAGAGCTGGGGCTGTGCAGCTGATTACTGCACTGGGGGAGGGGCTCAGGGCTGGGGAATGGACCTGCATTGCTGTCGTGGCAGAACTGTGCAAAGCTCACAGGGCTTCAGTGGGAATCAGAGGTGGGTTTGGTGCAGAAGGAGACTGATACAGTCTGAGAGAGTTTGTGTTAATCAGCCTGGAGAAGGCTCCAGGGAGAAGTCTTCCAGTGCCTAAAGTATCTCCAAGAGAGCTGGACAGGAGCTTTGGACAAGGTCCTGATGGGACAGGAAAAGGGGGAATGGTTTTAATCAATTTTAACCACAGAGGACAGGGTTAGATGGGATATTGGGAAGGAATTGTTCCCTGGGAGGGTGGGGAGGCCCTGGCACAGGGTGCCCAGAGAAGCTGTGGCTGCCCCTGGATCCCTGGAAGTGTCCAAGGCTAGGTTGGACAAGGCTTGGAGCAGTTTGGGATAGTGGAAAGTGTCCCTGCCCATGGCAGGGGGTGGAATGAGATGAGTTCTAAGATCCCTTCACCCCCTGGCATTCCATGATTCCGAGGTCTGCTAATGGCAGTCCAGACCAGTTAGCCACCGTTCCTCTCCCGTTGCCCTGCAAAGCTGCTCAGTCCACCGTGGGCATCACCAGCCTCTGCCTTTCAGACAAGAAGGTGATGAAAAACAGGTGCCTCATGCCCAGAGGTTTTTGCTCCCTTTTGCACAGGCTGAGGCTGTTTGTGAGTGTTATTTCAGGAGGACAAATGAGCCCTAGAGTCAGGAACATGCTTTGTCTCAGTGTCAACCAAGAGGCCTTGAAAAGCTCTTGCTCAGAGACTTATCCAGGAGTTGCTTTTGCCTTCGCTTAATGTCATACAGAAAACAGCTTGGAGCAGAACTATTTTTAGAGTGGAGAACTAATAAAAAGTGCAATCCATAATTACTGAATCTGGAATGCGACATCCTGTGAAGTACCTTTGGAATGGCTACCATGTGCTCCTAAGAGCAGTCTTTGCTGCAGCTTCTCTTGCCTTTGAGCAGAAGTTAAACTTTGCCATAGATATTTTTAACTACTAAACTCTGGCTGTTCTTTGCTGAGGAATATCCCTGGTTGGGCCTTGGGTGCTGTTTTCAGCACAGTTAACAGTGACATCTCTTGTTTTGGACAGCCCTTGGAAGTTTGGGATTTATTCATTCGTTAGTGGAGAACCTGGGAGGGCAGAGGTGTCTCCTCTTCTTGGGTTTTTCTAAAGGAAATCAAATAAATCCTAAAACATTCCTCCAGCAGTGCTGTCAGGCCTTTCCCTGGGATGGCACAGGCAATGTTCCCACTGCAGAACTGACTAGTAGGAGGTGTCCCTGCCCGTGACAGGGGATGGAATGGGATGAGCTTTAATGTCTCTTCCCCCCAAAACCATTCTGGGGTTCAGTGGTAACATTCCTTTGGTGTTCCTCTCTCTCTGTCCAGCTTGACCCTCTTCCAGAGAAGGTTTTCCAGCAGAGAGCAAATGCTAACGCAGTGCATTCCATGGAGAAAGTCATCGAGATCCACAGTGAGTGCAGCCCTATCAACCCAGCTGGTCCCCTGGGGGACACCCCTCGGCTTCTCCACCATTCTGCCAGCTCCATGCTCCCATTTCCCAGTTTTCTGGTGGTCACTGCACCCCAAACTGGGTTTTTGTGCAGCCACAAACTGGTGTTACTGTGGATGGACCCATGCCCAGCAAGGCTTTAAGCCTTTTGGGGGAATTGCAGAATCAAAGCACGGGTTAGGTTGGAAAAGACCTTCAGGATGATCCAGTCCAGCTGTTAACCCAACAATAATTAAAAGCTCTGAAATCTCTGTAAAGGACAGACTGTCCTGCCCTTAGAGGGGGTTCTTACTTCTTCAAAAGCAATTAAGTATCTCTGAATAACAGAAGTCTTGTTGGGTGTTGTGGCACCCATTAATTAGGAGCAGATAGGCATGGAAGTGAAGCAAGCACTCAGGCACAAGGTGGGATTCTTGGGATGTCCTGTGGAGGGCCAGGAGTTGGACTCGATGATCCCTCTAGGTCCCTTCCAAGGATATTCTATGACTTTTGCTGGCAGTTGTTGGTATTTTAGGTTTATTTAGCCAAGAAGTTTAAAATCATTGCGTTGAACCTTGCCTGGAGGAATTCTTGGAAATCCTTTCCTTTGGAGCCTTCCCTGTGCTCTTCCCAATGCAAAAGGGTGTCCAACTGCCAACATTAAAAATACATTGGAGGTTGAACCTTGGACTTGGTGATCTTAGAGGTCTTTTCCAACTTTAATGGCTCTAAATAGACTTTGGACTTCTTTAGTCTTAGGAATTTGCCCACTGAAAGCATGTGGCAGTCAGCAGCTGGATCCAGACCTGGACTGCATCCTTCCCTCTCCTGCATTTTTTGGTAGAGACACATTTCCAAGCGCATTTGTCCTTAGGTCTAGAAGTTTCTGAGGGATTTGAAGTGGAAAAGGAATTATTTTTTGAGCACTTAAGGCCCTTAAAGTGAGAGTGTGGATCAGATGAGTGTTCCCTGGACAGTTCCGAGCTGGCAGCCGAGTTTGGGAAAGCAGGAGCTGGAATGGTGCCCTGATGGCCCTGTTGTCACCTCTCCCCCAGGCAAGTACTGGCATTCCCTCCAGCGTTTCGCCTCCACGGTGGGATATTCCCTGGTGGAGGCCCAGAAGTGTGAGAACGAGGAGGCGGAGACAGTGACGGCCATGGCGTCGCTGTCGGTGGGCGTGAAGCCGGCAGAGAAGAGGTCAGTGGTTTCCCATCACATTTCCAGGTCTGCCCAGGCAGGAGGAGCAGCCCTCCAGGTTAATACTGTCCTTTCAGCCACGGCTGCTGCGTTCCCCACATCTCCTGTCCTCCGTGGGTTCCCAAAAGACCTCCCGGGCTGCAGGAGAGCAGCAGAGCCATGAGCTCTGTGCGTGCACCCTGTACCTGAGCCTTCTGCTCCGAGCATGGTTTTGGGCCGCAAAAAAGAACTTATTTTGCTGGGGGTAACGTGAATGTTGCCCAAGTGAGATTGTCCAAAAGCCCTTCTTGGTGGCAAGTTTAATTCCAGGTGATCCCAGCTGGCTGGGTGGGAAGGTGATGGGAACATAAAGGAGTGTGACTTGGCACCACGAATTGTCCAACTATGTCATGCCCAACCCTCTTTTCTCTCTCCACTCCCTCTCCCAACCCTGCCTGGCTGCACAATCCCTCAGACCTGAGGACGAACCCATGGAAGAGGAGCCTCCCCTGTAGCACCCACCTTCGAGATGGAGTTCTCCTGTCTGTTTGTCTTCGTCTTGAAGCTCTGCCAAGAAGCTTTCTCTTGTTACTCCTGCGTCCTGTCACGGTTGTTTCTGAACACGGAAGGACAGCCAGGTGTAAAGCAAAGCAAGCGACACAAAAAACCAAATCTCTCCGCAACTTTGAGTCTCTTTTTGCCGAAAAAAAAATGCTGGTGAAGAGCAGCAAAGGACTGACACGTTGGGCACTCTTCCTCTGGTCCTCACCGGGAGCGGAAAGAGGAACGACGCCCAGGAAGTCTTTGGCAGAGTTGCCAAACAAAAGAACAAAAACAAAAGAATAATAAAGAAATCAAAGATTCAACAACACAAATCAAACAAACCTTAACATAAAACTGGTGCTTACAAAGTTGATTACCCACAACTGAGCAATCTCCGCTTGAACCACTCAACCCATCGTGTACTTTCATTTCTTGGATATTTGGAAATAGCTCTTGCCTGCCTGTGAGTCAACGACAGCTCTTGTCGGAACGGGAACGTTGGGAGATGATGCTGAATTTTTAACGGGGAGGGACAGGGAACGAGGGACTAATCTGACACCTAAAGGAAAGGGAAGCAGAAGGGGGGGAACGGTAGCCCAGATGGAGTCGGCTTTATTGTCTCCAAAGCCATCTGAAGATGAGTTTGTGCCTTTTTTTTTAATTGATGGATTTGGTGCAGCTGGATTTTCTGAAGTTTGAGGAACAATGCCTTAAGTAAAAATTAATTAAAAAAAAACAGAACACACACACACAAAAAAAAACCACCACCAACAACAACAATAAAAACAAAACAAAACAAAACAAAAAAAACCACAAAAAAACCAGAAAGAACACAGCAGTTCCTGAATATTTTTCCTCTGGTTGGGAAAGCCAAGGACTGCCATCAGGAAGGAAGACTTTTTGGCTTGTGCTGGCATGATGGTGGGAAGCAGGCATCAGCTGAACAGTGTCTCCAAAAACTGTCAACAAGTTCGGATTTGTTTTGTTTTCTTTCATTGATGTTTCAGAGAAAAAAAAAAAAAAAGAAAAAAAAAAAAA
>VXBB01003051.1:237516-253679 GCA_013399915.1 Illadopsis cleaveri | reverse complement strand
TATATATATATTTAGTATGCATAAATATGTATAAAATGTGACCCAGCCTTGAACTTTTCCAGCAGGGAAGCAAAATTCACGAGGAAATACAGCCCAGCCTGCAATTCCTCATAATATCAGTGGGGGCCACGTTAGTGGGGCCAGTAAATCTNCCTGGCTGCCACCAAATCCATCTGTTTGCTGAGCAGCATCACACTTGTCCTGCTGGGGGGCTGGGGAGAGCCAATTTGAGGCTCAAGTGCTTTCCCAACTTTTAGCTGGATTTTCTTCTTTTCCAGACAACCTGGATTTCACTTGGAACCTGTCTGGCAGTGTTTGGCTTCCTGACTGCTTGGAGCCAGGGCCTGTGGAGATTAATGACATGGAAAATGAGGAATGCTGGCCGTAAAACTCTGAAATTGTGGGAAAAAGGCAGCTTAGAGAGGCAGCCTCTGATGAGAAGGTGTGTGGCTGCTTCAGGGATGGGGTTCGGGAAGGCAAAGGCTCCCGCAGGATTATTTTTCCCACCCCTGGAAGTGTCCCAGGCCAGATTGGATGGGGCTTGGAGCAACCTGGGATAGTGGAAGGTGTCCCTGCCCATGGCAAGGGGTGGAATGACATGAGTTTTAAGGTTCCAACCTTAAAATTTCGAACCCAAAACCTTCCAACCCAAACCATTCTGGGATTCTAAGATCTTAAAAAAAGTTATCTCATGAAGAGGCTGGAGTGCCTTGAGTACAACAAATCCTTCCCTTCCCCTCCTGATAGAAATGGGAAAATCCCCTGGGTGAAGGGTGCCTCCCTCCAGCAGGCAGCTATGGTTAATTCCGAGCAGGGGAGAGGAAACCTGGATGGATTATATCCGAAATTTTCCATGAGCTCTGTTCCCGTGAGCTACATGGGGCCCCCTGGGCCTCCCTGCAGCCTGGGATACCCCCCTTCACGTGTGCATGGGGTTCAGCTCCTCCTAGATCCTGACTGCATTCCATGCAGAGCAGGAATTCTCACTTATGAAATGGGGTGATCCATGGAAAGGATCCAGGAAACCCCAAACGGGTGGGGATGGCACGTTCCTCAGTAATCTGTGCCTGGAATTTGCACCCGAAAGCCTTCAGGCAGCAGAGGCAGTGCCAGCAACCCCTGACTCCTGACAGAGCTCTGGCTAAGCTAGAAGAGAGAGGCCTTCAAGGGCAGCCATGCCAGGAGCTTTTATTCCTTATAAAATTCACCTAGAAACATTTTACTCATTACAAAATTCACCTAGAAACACATTTGAGGCTTTGCTGTCCTGAAAGAAGGGGTTTGGTGACCTCTTGCTGGAGCAGGGCAGCTTGGCTACAGCCAGGGAAGGGGGATTTGAGGTGGGTGCAGCAGAGCTGGAGGAGCTCAGCAGGCAGGGATTCAGGATGCTGGGGGATGTCCCTGTCTGATCGTGACCCTATGGAGGTGTGGGAGGAGGGATGAGGCTGTTTGAAGTCCCAGCCACCCACCTTTCCCTTTCCAGCCCCTTAAACCGAGGCTGAGCTTGATTAAATCAGCATTTCCTGGCTGGAACTGGGGCGAGGACTGGCTCAGTGCTCCTGTGGCAGCCACGGAAAGCAGCACCGTGCAGCATCCCCACCCTGGAGGGGATGGATGTGGGCTTTGGCCCTCGGATTATTTTCTTTAACCCAAACTCAGGCCAACAGTACAAAACCTGCTGGATAGGGAAGATGAGGGTGAATGAGTCTTTAGGTGGGGAAAGGTGGAAATCACCTNTGTGCCTGCCCTCCCCCAGCCCCTGAGCACCCCCACCCTCCTCGTTAAGGAATGTTAATCACCCCGGGTCCCAGAATGCTCCCAGAGGTTTGTTTATAATAAAATCTTTATGGTGCTCAGAGGTTTGGGGTGTGTTTTATTTCCTTTCCCTGTTGCATGGGAAGGGTTGGGAGGGATGGAAGCTCCAAGGAGCTGTGGCTGCCCCTGGATCCCGGGAAGTGTTTGAGGACAGGCTGGATGGGGCTTGGAGCAACCTGGGCTAGTAGATGAGATGTTCACAAATTTGATCCTTTGCTGCCCTTGTTGAGCAAGATGAACAGGGAATGTGCTCAGGAGTTATCCTGGTGGCAGGGATAAGGAAACCAGCAGACAGATACAATCCCCCAAATCTCGTTTGCTTAAATAACTGGCCCCAGGCTGCCAGGCTGGGCTCAGTCCCAGCTGGGTGTTGGCTGCCCCCGTGCTCTGCAGAACTCATGACACATCAAGGAAAAGCCTTTTCAGCCAGCAGAGCTCAATAAAAGATGTAAAAAAACCCCACCCCTAAAAATCAAGTGACTGGCAGAGAGCGCAGCTGGCTCCTTCCTCCCCGGGTCTGTTTGTTTTCTGTAGTCACCGAGGTCATCCTGGAAAAATCGCGATGTGGTTCTCCATCCCCAGCCTTCCTCCTGCTTTCCCTTCAGCTTCCATTTCCTCGTCTCCCTCCCTGCGCAAGTCCTGAAGGAAGAAGGATGAGCTACGAAGGATGAAGGGTGAAGGATGGGCTGTTTTCTCCGGAGGGGAGGAGGGGAAAAGCAGCGCTTTCCCCTCGGGAGCAGCGCAATTCCTTGTGAGTGTTTACAGGATCCATCCTGGCAGCAGGCAAGCAGGCAGGAGCTGTGCCAAGGGATGATATCACATCACGGGGCTGATGGACTCCAGAGCTGCTCGCACAGATCGGGGAGAGATAAAAGGGAGAACTGTCTGCTCAGGACAGAGCCCAGCCCGTCGCCCTCGGGAGATAAACGGAGCCGTTTGCATTTGGGAGCAGGGAGAAGGTAATAAATGAAATGTTGCAGTCACCTGAGGGATCACAGAATCCCAGAACGGTTCGGGTTGGAAGGGACCTTAAAGCACATCCAGTTCCATCCTCTCCCACTTTCCACTATCCCAGGGTGCTCCAAGCCCCATCCAGCCTTGAATGGATGCATGGATGGATGGACACAGACAAAATATTGACCTGCTTCCCAGTGGACAAAAAAAGATACTCCTGGGAGAAGCCCCCACATTTCCCATTTCCACAAAAATACCAAATGAATGGGATAACTCTCCCTCCCCACCACATTTCTGCAAAGGGAACTGTTAAATTTGGTTTAAATATTAATATTGTAGTTCTTTAATAATGGCCTCATTGTGGGCTGGGGACTCAGAGCAGTAAAATGTAAAATGTAGGTTTTCCCAATGGCAAAACCAGAACTATTCCTGGTGTCCCAGGCCTGGCACTAAATTCCCTGTACATAATGTACATCTCCACCACCCCCAGCATTTCCTGGTGACTTGTGCTCAGGCTGGCTCGAACACACTGAGACACACACTAAATTATTTGGAGAGCAAAAATTAAAAGCACTTCAAGGGCATCCAGACTGAAGGGGAAAAAAAAGTTTTCAGCCTTTTCTCCATGTATCCTCCACAGGGATATTTGGTCTAATCAGCACAAGCCTTTTATTTAGGTTCATTTGAACCCTTTTATTGATTTATTTCTATGATGCCAACAGGACAAGTAGCCCAAGCTCTGCCTGAGGGAGTACACTGGGCAAAACCTCGCCTGGTGAATCCCACAGTCAGAGGAGTTCTTGGGTGACCCTGTGGCTTTATGTCCCCTCTGATGAGGGACTGTGGAGACCTGGGACCCTGAAGAAGCCAAGACTGACCACAGTGAACCCTGTGGAGCCTGTGCCATTGGATACCACTGGGAAAAGGTGAGCTAAAGGGGGACTGGAAATGCTGGAGATGGCCTCCCACAGCTCCTGATGAAGGATGGCCTCCTTTCCCTGCTGGGGGAAAAGATCCATCCTCTCCTGGGCCTGTGGCCCTTTCCTCTTGCCTGAAGGATCTGGACAACAATTTTCACATCCCATGAGGCTCCTCCATGCTGAAGGTCACTCCAGCATCCTGCTGGTGCTGTGGGGTTATGGGGAAAACCTTCACACGTGGATGCTGTGAATTTTGGGTGTGGTGGACAGCCAGAACCACAGAACCTCCCGGCCCACCGGCATTGTGCTTCCCAGGAGGACACAATCATCTCATCTTGTTACCTTCCACTCCCCTCTAGTGGTTATGGAGCCAGTGGTGGAGCCAGGGAGGCAGAGAGGAGTTCAGTGGTGCAGGGAAGTGGCTTTTTGTTCATCATTGATGCCATCTGAAGGGCACGGACGGGTTCTGGCTGAGGGCCAGAGAGATGTGAGCCTGTGTGACACACCCCTGGCTGGGCCAGGCTGGTGGAGATGAGGGTCACACCCAGCACCTTCCTTTCTTTAAAAAAGAATTTTTTATTTTTTTTTAAAAGTACTTCTCTCCCTAAAGAGAGAAACTAAACCAAAATGGCCACAGGGCATTAATCCTGTTGTCCCCATCTCCCCCTCCTCTGTCTCGAGCCCGTGAGATTTTGGGGTGTCAGTTCTGTTCATGGGCTGAGCTGACTGCAACATGAGGCCAGGAGCCTGGAGAAGAAAGATGTTGTTAATCTGATGCTCTGGCCTCAGTTCCTGGTGCTGTCAGCTACCCGGAGAGTTGAAAATGAGAGGATGAGAATGGAGCTGAGATGGGATAATAAATATCAGGCAAGGACCCCCCTCAGTTTCTCCTCTGTCAGCCTAAGAACTTCTCTTGGAGCTGGCACTGATCCTTGCTGAGCAAACATCTCTGTGCTTGTGTCTCCTCCTTGCTGAGCACTCCCTGAGCAGAGGGGAGGGAGCAGGACACCTGAGACTTGACACGGAGCCTCTGACTTTGTTTTTCCCTCTGTGTTCTAGTAGACCTGGATTTGAGGCACCCTGGAGCTGGGGGCTTCATCCAAGAGCCAGACTGTGGTGCCAGCATTCCAGCTGGTTCAGGTGGTGGTGGAGAGACACAGAGGGATCCCACAGCTCCTGCCCCAATGTTTCACCAGCTGGCAGCAGCTTTTCTGGTGCATTCCCATGGGCGTCTCTGCTGGGATGGCTGATCCCTGCCTCCAGGGATGGGAAAACAGCTGTCCTGCCTGCACAAGGAGGTGCTGGGACAAGCCCAGCCTTGAAGAGGTACCCACAGCTGTCACCCTCATCCTCCTCATCCTCCCCATCCTCCCTGGGGACAGCTCCTCTTGCCAGCCCTCCGAGGGACCACCCCATCCAAGGCTGCTTCCCTGCCACCACGCTGTCCCCAACCTTTCTCCCAGCATGGGGCTGGGGACCTTCGTGTTTGCTTGAGAACTGAGATTCCTCCTTTTTTTTTTTTTTTTCTCTTTTCCCCCTTTGGAAGCTGGGAAGTTTCCAGCATGAGTCACTGCCTGCCTCTCCTCCGTAATTAGCGTGCTGGGAGTTGCGAGGATGACTTTGGGGTAGTCTCCTAGAATTAATCAAAGTGTGTCTTCCACATTTCAGTGCAGTAAAACCATCATCCGGCCAAATCCCTCCTGACTGGCACAGCCCTATCCCAGTCCTTTCTCCCTCTGCTCTTTCCTCCTCTTTTATTTTTTTGTTCTTGGTCTCTTTTATCCTTCCCTCTCAGCAGCATTTCCCACAAAAAACTCGTAACCTCTTCTCCCCTTAAATTTGGCAGAGCCCATTTCAGGGAGGTTTGCTTGTTCTGTGCTTGCAGCCCTTTTCCTGGTGTGCATCAATGTGTCACTGTGGTCGGATGTTGGGAAGTTTGGGCTTTGTTTTGTTTGGTTCACAGGCTTTTGACATCTTTAATAACAGGAGGGTTTCACCATTTGACAGTAGGAACAAACCCCGAGTGACACACCCCACTGCTGCTTTCAACTCCCCGTTAAAGCCTCCCTGGTTTTAATTGCTTTCAGGATTAAACAATCATTTTAAGGATTAAAAAAAAAAGTGATTTTGAGCATTTCTCCCCTCTCTGCTGGTCACCTTGTTCTGTAAGAGCTGTCTGGGTGGAAGAGCTCTGGTTGCTTTGCTGATGGGAGCTCTGTGCATCGAATCCCAACTGGTTTGGGTTGGAAGAGACCTTAAAGCTCAACTCAGGTGGGCAGGGACACCTTTCACCAGTCCAGGTTGCTCCAAGCCCTGTCCAGCCTGGCCTTGGACACTTCCCAAGATGGGGTAGAAGAGAGAGAATGAGACAGATCTGACAGGGAGGTTCACCAAATAAATTTGTTTGACCCTTGCCTTGCTGAGCTAAAAGCTTTAGGTTTAATTCCCATGAAATCCAGCATTGCCTTTCCTCTGGAATCTGCATTTGAGGGCAGTGCTGCTGAGATAAAAGGCACACTGCAGAAAAGGCTGGATTTGGGGATTTAGCAGCGCAGGTAGGAATGCTGAAAGCTTGAGGGGGCTGGCTGCCATCCGGTATTTTTCCTTGTGATGATGAAATGTGTCTTTCCTGGAACTGGAGTACAGATTCCCATGTCTTTTGATACCCGTGGTATCTTGAATTCCTCCTGGATGACTGGCAAGTTCTTAAACACAAACTTGAGAGGTGGAATTTTGCGTTCCCTCTTCATTTATCCAGCTCTGTTTTCAGTTCTCAGGGTACACTTAGACATACAAGTCTTGACTTTTCTAGCAAAGCAAAGCTCCAAAAACTTGAAATAATGATTTGGGGTGAAAAATGAAATGATGGAAGTTTCTGATCAAAATTGAAAAAAAAAAAAAAAAAGTAAAGAAGGGAAAAAAAGATACATTCTTTGTAAAGAGATATTTCAGTCAGCCTGAAATTAAATATTTTACTTGAGCAGTGGTTTATATTGTAAAATTTCTTTTTAAACCAGAATTTTCATTTGGAAGCACTTCAAATATGCCTTCTTAATTTTTTGCCTGGTTTTGCTGTTGTTAAACACACAGTGATATTTCTGCAATTTGCTGTGATTTCAAAAACAGGCTTTTAATAAAGTATCACCCACCTCTACTTCCCCAGGCTTTCTGCATCTTCCCCAATCCCCAGGCAGCATTCCCCGAATAATGAGCTGCTCCCTGCAATACAGGAGCTGCAGACCTGCAAGCCAAATTTCACCTGTAGGTGAGTAAAGCCGAGGACAGGATCGGAGAGTCGAGGAGTTAATGAAGATGATTTTTGGCACCAATTTGGGCAAACATCTCCATCCAGCACAGGCCTGTAACATGTGCTCAGAGACAAGTGTGCACCTAAATCCTATTTGGCACGTGCTGGAAGTGCTTTGCTGAGTCCAGGCCTTGAGTTTTAACCTCCTAAAAAGTCTTGGCAAGCCATGAAATGTGCTTAAAGACCAGAAATGAAAACACATCGTCGCTGGCAATAACCTCTCGGTTCTGAGGGATGTTCATTTTATAGGTCAAAGACAGATGGGAAAAATTCATACATTTCCCAAATAACAATGGGAACCATTTAATCTGAAGCAGCACCTTGGGGCTGGGTCGTTGACAGATTTTGGATGCAGATGCTGCTAAACCTGGCTGGGACAGGGCGCCAGCTTGCTGAGAATGGATGTGCCCTGATGGATCACCCCAGATCCAGGGGATCCCTCCTGCACCCACAGGTGCTCCAACCCCATGACAGCCAGCACAGAGCCACTGAGGGCTCGTGGTTGAGCCTTGACCACCTGGTACATCCATTGTGCCTCTTCCAGAGCCAAGATCCAGAGCTATCCTGGCAGAGCCAGCAGGACTTTGAGGGGAAATCACTCTGCCAAGTGCTCTGCAAAGACCTTGGCAGGGGGAACTGGGGGGGCAGAGCCAAAAACATGACAGGGGTGGACAGGCCTGGAGTGTGTGTGGGAGGTGCAGAGATTGGAGGGAGGGAGGCTAAGCAGTGCTTGGACCTCAGGGAATTCTTGCCCTTCCTGTGGGACCAAGCTCATCCCCACATCCATGTGTCCAAAGGAGTCGGGGCAGGTTGCTCTCCATCACAGCTGATGGGGTTTGGGAAGGAGCCCACTGGAGTTCAGTGCTCCACTCTGCAGGATAATGGGAACATCCCAGCCAGCAGGGCTTGGTTTGGGATTTTGACTGTCCAAAGGAAACCCCAGGCTCCTGATCCGTTCTCTCCCCTGCTTGTCACTTGGCTCGGCTTCAGCTCTAGGCTGTAAAAGGCAGTGGAAAAATGACATGAAGGAGCCTGACTGCACATCCACTGTGTCAGCTGACCCCAGAGTGGCAGGGCCCCGTGGACCCTTTATTTTTATCCTGGGCTGGGATTGCTCCTCAGTTTTGCAAGAGAGTTGGAGGTTGGGGACTTTGTGACTTCCAGGACAGGATGCAAGGCCAGAGTGCAGAACTCACCCTCTGCCAGTGGCCAAAATCCACAGCCTGATTCTCCTCCAGGTTCAAGAGTGTGTTTGTGTTGGTCGACCAGACACTCATGGAGATGCTGGAGGGGATGACACATGCACAGGTTGTGTTCCAGCCCTGTTTCCAGCAGGGAGGCAGAGTAAGGTACAGTGGTTTCAGCTTCTGAGCCTTTGGCAGGGATCTAAATCTCAACCACTGCTGTTTTCTTTAGGGAAAACTCCCTCTGAGGATCTGCTGTGGCACCAGGAGATGTCACAGGGTAGAAACATTGCAGGTGGTGCCTCCTTTCGCTGATTTATTTATTCACCTGCTGGAGGAAGCAGAACTTAAACACATTGGTACCTCTAGGAGGGAACCTGGTTTAGATCTGGACTTGGACAACACCGGATTTGTCCTTCTACTAGCGTTCTGCCTCCCACCTCTCCTCCTCCTCCTCTTCATTGCAGCTGCATCCACACGATGGCACCAGCCCCCAGGCACTGTCCTCCACGCTGAGCTGGGATGGGGAGCTGAGGATGACCCAGTGAGGGAGGAAAGTTTCCTGGACAGCAATCCAAGAGGGCTGGAAAAGCAGAGACAAAGCAATAGTTTGTTCCCTGGCCAAGGTGATGTGGGAAGATCACAGAACGGTTTGGGGTTGGCTTGGAAGGGACCTTAAAGCCCATCTCATTCCACTCCCTGCCATGGGCAAGGAGGGACACCTTCCACTGTCCCAGGATGCTCCAAGCTCTGTTCCAACCTGAACTTGAACATGAATCTCACAGCTCAGAAATCACCCTTTGGCAGGATTTGAGCAGCCAAATCTCTAAACCTTTTCTGAGGTTATCTAAATCACCAAATTCTTTCCCCACGCCAGCTGAGCTCTGAAACTTCCTGGATAGAGCAGGGCAGAGCCCTGAGAACCACTGCTGGAAAAGTTCTGCAAGAGATTTCAGGATCAGTAAAACAAGTTAGGGTTGAGTTTTTTGGTAGTCTCAGACATATCCACAGAAAAAGAGGGGTCCAGGACAAGGAGAAACACAGATTATGCTTGGCACTTTGTCTCGTGCAGTTTGGGTTGCCCTTCTCTAGGGCAAGAACAAGTGCAGGCAGCCAGCCTGGAAGCCAGCTGCATCTCCTGCTTTTTTTTCCCTTGTTTTCTCTCCAAAGCAAAGCCAGCACATGTGTTTTGGGCAGTGGGATTTGGTTTTGCACTTTCCAGCCCCTGGCACGTCAAACAGGCCCTGATCCTGTGGGAACACAGGTGGCAGAGCCATTAAAACCAGGCAGTGGGACCAAGAGACAACTGAGGGGTTTTCCATCTCTGCCACCTTTATTTTTCTAGCACTGGTAAGTTGAGGTGTGGGGCAAGATCCTGGCCAAGCTTCCCAAAAATCTTGGGACTGAGGGTAAGAAGCAGCTGATTTTGGGGAATAAAATGTCCCTCTTGTTGAAGAGAACATAAAGTAGGGGAGGAGTCATCTTGGTGGTACTAAATGAAAATTTATGAGGAGGAGGAGGAAGGTGGAGGAGACGGAGGTTTTGTTTGGAAGTGAAATCATCGGCTCCAAGCCTGACCTTTGGCTCCCCCTGACCCCAGCACTAATGAAGGGGAAAGGGTCTGGCTGTATAAACATGTCACAGCATGAGGTTCAGGGGCTGAGATCTGGTCACAAAGCTGTGCCAGAGGTGGCTGTTCCCAGCCCCTGCTGGGATGTGCCCATCCCGCCCCTGACAGGGCTGGGGCCGTGTCCTGCAGCCACTGCTCAGATCTGAGCTTTTGTCTTCGTGTTCTGCTCATCCCAGAGGGTTGTGGAGTGTGTGGAGTGTGCCCTGCAGATCTGATGGACATTTTGAGGAGTTTGGCCAGGGAAGCTCTGGCTGCCTCTGTATCCCTGGAAGTGTCCCAGGCCAGGTTGGACACTGGGGCTTGGAGCACCCTGGGATAGTGGAAGGTGTCCCTGCCCATGGCAGAGGGTGGAGTGAGATGAGTTTGATGTCCCTTCCCACCTGAACTGTGCTGTGATTCTGTGAATTTCTAGCAGGAAAGAGCAGCTTCTAATAATATAAAATCCCTTCTCACCAACACGGTGCTCCTGCTGTGTTTGCAAAAAAAAGGTTGTCATTTTTGATTTAACTCTATTCTCATGCAGTGCTCACAAACATGGGCTAAGCAAGGAACTGCTGAAATCCCAGCGCAGAGCAGCAGAGTTCACCAGGAAAGAAATGATCACCTGATATGTGGATACATGGAAAATGACTAGTCCATCTCCACCCTGAGGTCTGCATGTGTGGTCTAGAAGAGGCAGGTTCATGCTCCAGTCAGCTCCTCTGACTTCCTGTATCCCAGGGAAAAAAAGAAAAAGGATAGGAAAATTCAATTGACAGAATCCCACCTGGGAGGTTTGGGATGCCACGAGGCACCAGGAGACCACCTTGGATGGATCTAAAGGGTGGCCAAGGTTGGCCTGTGTGTGGCTCACCCTGGGTGTCCGGCCCCATGGGAGGACTCTGCCAGCTTTGGAACATGGTGTGGTGTCCCAGGAATGTCCCTGTGCCCGCCCCTGGATCCCTGGAAGTGTCCAAGGTCAGGTTGGACTGGGTTTGGAGCAACCTGAGATAGTGGAAGGTGTCCCTGCCCATGGCAGGGGGTGGGATGAGATGACCTCCAAGGTCACATCCAACCCAAACCATTCTATGATTTCTTGGTGAGAAGAACTGTGGCCATGGAGGTCCCTGCCCAGCATTTGGGTCCGTCACCTCACCAGGAGTGCCCTGCCTGATGCTTGGATGGACCATGAGCTGCTGTCCCACGTGTCACCAGACCATGCCAGCTGGTCCCTTGCCCAGTCCCTACTGAGTTCCCACCCGATCACTAATTAGGGAAAGCAGGCCACAGTCTGGCAGGGCCCCTCTTGAATGAGGATTTCTGCAATAAGGGATGTGAGGAAATTCCATTATGGATCTCCCGGCCATGTGTGAAACAGGAATGGATTTTTTTTTTCAACTAAGTGCCTGGACAGCTCCAAAGACGTGATGAACTGCAAATGACCCGTGGAGCCCACTGTCTGTAGGAGCTGGTGAAAAAGCCACAGCAACCAGGCAGGGAAGTCACACCCAGCTGGAAAACAATGACACTGGAAGTGGTGGGGCCGGGAATGGGACGGCCACCTTCTGGAGCGTGGAGCAGGAAGAACACATCGGTGACAATGAGGGAAACCCAGAGTGAGCCACACACATCCCCAGCCTCAAACTGCTCTGGCAGGGGAGGAGATTCACAGCCCTCAACTGGAAGCACATGCTCAGGCCGTATCCATCATCCAGGCCGGAGCAGGGATGAGGGAGGCGAACCCTTTTGTAAGTGTTGGCTGGGGCCGATATGACTTATCTTGGAGAAATGAATCATGTTTCAGCAAATGCTTCCTGCAGAAATATTTTTCTCACAGCCTTTGTTCAGGGTTCTGGCAGATCTGGAGTTTGCTGGCGTTAGCAAAAGCTGTCCTTCCCGCCCACTGCTCCTGGGGCTGGAGTAGGAAATAGGGAATAAAGGCAGAGGGGATGGGGAAGGCTAAATCCGTCACCACTCCCACTCTGCACTGCCGCAGGATGTGGAGCTTAGAGGAGAATTTCAAATGAGATCCCCAGATAAAGTCCAGCAGAGCTGAGTACTTGGCTGCTCTTGTACCTGTGCTGGGCAGTCAGCTTGGAATTCTGACACCTGGACAAATCCCTGTCAGGTGCTGGGGCTTGTTGGAAATCAGCCCTCAGATCCTCCTTTCTCTCCTGAAAACCAGCATTTTGGGAGGGTGAAAGGGCAGTGTCTCCTGTTACCATGTGTGGTTAGCCCAGAAAATTAAAGGAAAATGAAAAAAAAGCACCATGTTTTGACATGCAAATCAATCCTGAGCTCCTTGGTCTCCTTCTCCAAAGGCTTTGACAAGGGTCCTGTCTGCCTTCCCACCATTTACAAATATTGCTCTAGGTCACAGCGAGGGAGGTGAGAGAGGAAAGAAGTCCCTCTTGGTTCTGGAGAACATCAAGGAATTTTCTTCCCAGTGGTAGGGAATTTTTCCTGGGAAGGCAATTTCATTCCTGAGCCTGGTACGCTCCCTGATCATTTTAAAATACACCCCTGGGGAGAATAAGGCCTTTAAAAGCTCCATTTGCCCCCAGTCATTTTACACAGTAACCCAAGCTGAAGTGAAGGACCTTTATTTAAATATGAATTAAGCCCCAACCTTCCCCTTTACTGCATTATTTTCCTTTGAGGTTTACTTTGATATTATTTCAAAGTCTTGAAGCTAACAAAATGCTGGCCCATATTTAAAGTGACAGGAGAGTTCTGGAAAAAGATTTAGGAGGCAACTAAAGTCTTTCAGTACAGGGCTCCGAAACAGGACAGGAAATCATAAAAGGGCTGAGTGCACTTTACCACGCTCCAAACAAATCCTGAGACTACAAAGGCAAGGGGAATGGCATCAAGACCACAAAGAGCATCAAAATGCAGCTGAAAAACCTGGAATTATTCCATTAAAACACGGGTAAAAGGCTGGCAATAATGGAATCATCGAACCATGGAATGGCTTGGGTTGGAAGGGTGGTTGATGATCACCTCATCCCACCCCCTGCCACAGGCACGGACGCCTTCCACTATCCCAGGGTGCCCCAAGGCCCATCCGACCTGGCCTGGGACACTTCCAGGGATTCCAGCCACAGTTTCTCTGCCAAGGTCTCAGCCTGTAGTGTTTGCTTCTTTTTGTGGTTT
This sequence comes from Illadopsis cleaveri, assembly GCA_013399915.1. Taxonomy (NCBI): domain Eukaryota; kingdom Metazoa; phylum Chordata; class Aves; order Passeriformes; family Timaliidae; genus Illadopsis; species Illadopsis cleaveri. Next base: position 240,734 of record VXBB01003051.1, on the reverse strand, counting down.
AGGTGAGCAGCTTTTGCCCAGCTTTGGTGCTGCAAGTGGGAGAAAGATTTCAAGATGAGACATAAATGCATGATTTTTAATGGTACAGCAAAGAGACCGTGTCTGAGTGACAAAGGATGGGCTGTGCCTCCTGCTGGGACTGACCTCTCCTTTCGCTTTCCATTGCTTCCCAGCCATCTATCTGCTGCTGGGGCAGTTTTTGTCTGCCTGAGTCATCACAGAATCCTTTAGGCTGGACAAGCCCTCTAAGAGCAGAGTCCAACCATTCCCCCAGCACTACCAAGCCCACCACTAATTCCTGTCCCCAAAAGTGGGTTTTGAATCCCTCCAGGACTGGTAAATTGCTTTCACATCATGTCTGATTTCAGTTCTTATCTTTCTGCCTAACCCTGATTCAGGTCTCTTTGTCACTGCACTTCCCAACAGCAGGAAACAGAGGATTTATCCTTGTCCTGAGCATGCAGCTCCTCGTGGGTCCTCCCCTGGCTCGCAGGCTCCCTCCTCTCCCAGGTTTGTGTGGGATGCAGGTTGCCCTAGCCAAGATCTCAGTGCTGAGGTGACACTGACCTCTCTTTGTTGTCACCCTGCTAGGGGGGCCTGGATTTGCCATCCCAGAAACGGTGCCTGGGTGGTCCCAGCCAAACTAGTGCTTCCAAGTTTACAGGGATCCCTGGGAAAAATCCTCAGGGCTCCCCCCTTTCCCCATCCCTCCCTGCTGTCAGCACTCCTTGGTTGTGTGGAAACAGGGTGGCCTTGGGGGTAGCCAGGGAGAACAGACATCCCAAGGGGTGGGACTTGGGGGTTGGATTTGTTTGGGGTTTTTTTAATTGTTATTATTTTTTCATGCAGACTTTGGCTGAAAAAGCAAAAACCTTTTTTTCCAACCTTTTAAAATGGAGGGGTTGGAGGTGCTAAGCTGAGCTGGGATTGAGTAAAAAATTATTAAAAAAACCCCCTCAAATCAGTTTGTTTTACATCCTCACCTCAGTGCTTGGCTTCTTTCCAGTGAATATTTTGCTTTGTGGTTTGCTGGAATAGTTTGTACTGGTTTATGGGGTTTTTTTGTAGCCTTTCATATGCACAGACACCAAGAAATCCAGGACCAATATTTAGCCAGGCTTCACGTGGGAGTGTGTGCTGCCATGGAGGAGAAATCCCATTGTTGGGACCCATCTGATCCTGCTGCTTTTAGGGATTTCTTGCTTTCATCCTCTTCTGCGTGAGCCACCCTGTCCCTGCCCTTGGTGACATCCCTTAATATCTCACAGGGCATTGTGGCATCAAAGGTGGGATTGGGAAGGACAGTTTCAATCCCCTTGGGAAACAGGGGTGATAAATGCCATCAAAAAAACCTCATGTGTATGGAAAAGAAAATACAAATACATCCACGTGCTGGCCACAAGGACACAGCTGCAGTTTGGGGTCTGGATTTCCTGACTGCCCAGCTCACGCCACACAAACTCCAAGCACAAAAAAGCCTTTCCAGCAGCTGATGGAATTGTCTGCCTCCCTCTTCAAGAAGTCAGGTGTGTTTGCTGTTAAAAATCTGTTACCCAGAGAGTTCACAGCTCCCAAACTTTTTGGATCATTTTATGGCCTTGGTTCTCTCCTCAGGAGTTGAATGCACCCATCTGCACCCCACAGCACGTCTCTCTCCTGACCATTTGAACAGTTACTCCCTTTTCTGCCCAAAAACAACTATTGTATCCTAATTCCAGGCTTCACATTTACCTCTCCAAGGCCATACACCCACAGGAGCCTTGGCTAACCCCCAGAATTCATGGAAGAGGTTCCAAAAGTGGTTGCGAGCATTGATTTTTATTTAAAGCTGCAGGGAGAGGTCAAAGCCTTTGAGATAGATCCTTAAATCCATGGTACTGGAGCATGGGGGGAGCAGCCCTGACCTTCTGCAGCAGCAGGGAAGGCACATGGCACAGATCCTTGGGAGAATCCAGCCATGTGCTCCTGCTCCTGGGCACCTCATGGCACAGCAGAGCAGCACGACAGGCTCCCTGTCAGCCGTCAGAAAAGCTGGATTTGGATTTTGGTGCCTGTGCTTGGAAAAACGTCACATCTTGTGGTGAAATCACAACCTGGAGCACCGTTAGAGGTTCCCAAAATTGCAGTAAGTGATGCAAAAAAACACACACTCCTCAGAGGGGGGAAAGTCATTCTGTGTGCTGCATTGTCTGACAGCTGTTAAATTCACCTTCTTAAAATGGTGTTTTTGGCTCTGCTGGTACCCAGAGCCCAGACTGAGATGTCATTTACTTTTAAGTAAGAGCTTCTAATGGATGTGATGAATTTTCCTCCACGCAACCAGGCTTGTTTTAAAATAAACACTTGACGTTGGGGCTCGGCAACCTATTGGGGAATTAATGCATCTGGATGCACACACAGAGAGACCCGTGATTTGGCGTCTTAAAACGTTTTCCCTCTAAGCTGGTTCGGATGGAATGACATGATTTATTTTTTTAATGGCCCCAGACACCACAGCAGGGAGTTTTTTGTTTTTGGATTTTTTTTTTTTCTTCTTCCCATAGTTGAGGGGGAGAAGAGGTCGTTTGGGATAGTTTAGCCCCATGTTTCCAGATCCTGGTCTAGTGGAAGGTGTTGGGTTTTAAGACCCATTCCAAGCCAAATCATCCTGCAGACATCAGCCCGGACACGTGATGCTCACACCCTCTGCACCCCATCACCCTACTTCCCACCCTGGGACAGAGTTTTTATCCAAATTTCTGAGTGTCAAAACATTGTGGGGTGCAAGGAAGAGTCTCAGCCTCTGCTGGGGGCTGTGGAGTCAAGAACATAAATCCCAAACCCCCGGTAGCTGCATGACATCTTTATTTTTACTGGCAAGAGAAGCAGTATACACAGCGACATTGCAGTGTCTTAGCTCGTTAAAAATATCTCAATAAATAAAACAAATAAGCAACATATACACTGGAACAGAAAATGAAATTTTAAAAAAAATTAAAAAAAAAAAAAGGAGGAAGGGGATGAGCGGTAGCAAATCATGGAGCAATAAGGGACAGATGGCAGAGTGTGGAGGGCAGTCTGTAATCCAGGCTGTACTTGAAACAAATCATGCAGGGAGCTGGGGGCATGGTGGGCTTTTTTCCTTCTTTTCCTATTTTTGCTGAGAGCCTTGGTCCAGTTTTGCCATGACTGTACAAGAAACCAGGTTTGGAATTAAAAAAAAAAAAAAGAAAAATACA
>VXBB01003051.1:210353-237436 GCA_013399915.1 Illadopsis cleaveri | reverse complement strand
GTTCCTGAATTAAGATTGTTTCCAGAAAAAAAAATAAAAATTAGTGATAAAACACCAAACACACAGACAGACAGACACAAAATCCCAACAACAATGAACAACCAGGAATGTTGCTTCTCCTTCTCTCTTTGGTCAGTCATTTTGGGGAGAGATGTTGCAAAGTCTCAGCCCTTTCTCTTCGGTGCTGTTTCGTTGCTCAGTCCAAAATGCTCCGCAAGAATTCAGAGCGAGGGAGGTCAAGAGGGGTCTTTTGGACCAGTTTTCTTGAGGTTTTTAAGGTTTCAGAAGCTACAAACTTGGATATATCCCAATTCCACTTCAGTTGCAGACACTGGACAGTCTGGAGAGAAGGGAAAAAAAAAAAGAAAAGAGAAAAAAATAAATACACCAAATGCAGGACATCTTTCTGAGATAGGTTGTGTAGGAAGGGGCTTTTTCCCTACAAATCCAGGCTGTGGCTCATTACCATATGTTGAATCCTGCCCTGTGGAGTTAATCCAGGCACTGGACAAGATCCACTGTGCCAGGAGCACAGTTCCTTAGACTTTTGGATAGATTAAATTCAGAGTCTGATAATGTCACAGCCTGGTTTGCACTGGAGTTTGAAATGGTAAATCCATAGGCAGAAGCAATGTAGCCCTCAAAACATCACTGAATCCCAGAATGGTTTGTGTTGGAAAAGACCTTAAAGATCATCTCATTCATCCCCCCTGCCATGGGCAGGGACACCTTCCACTCTCCCAGGTTGCTCAAACCTGATGTGGAACACTTCCAGGAACAGGGTGAATTTTGTGGAACAAACTCCATGACCCAGCAGTGCCCACGGGATCCCCCATCCTGCTTGGGGCAGGGATGGCTTTGCAGGCAAGGTGCTGTTCCTGCCTTCAGCAAAGCCACCTCAGCTCAGATATCAAAAAGCAGATATAATTATTTCCTCCCACTGAGGAAAGCTTCCATTTAGCTGATTTCCTTTCCTTTCCCTCTCCAAGTCATTAATTATCTAATTACAACCACATTCTGCAGACGAGCTCGGGGACTTGTCAGGCTGCCCAGGACCACTTAGGAAAGCTCCACCTCTCCCCGTGGTTTGGGGATGCCCACGTCTGACAGATGACAGGCTGACCCTTTCCCCATCCAGGGAGGGCTCCAGGAAAGGGAAATAAAATCCAGGGAGGAGGAATATACCACGGAGCAATTTGCTGATTTTTTTTTTTCCCCAGTGAGCAGAAGAAAGGGGTGGAGGATGGTCACACGAGGTTTTGTCGTGCCCTGCTCTTCTCTGAATGTGGCTGACATGAAAACGAGGTAAAACCAGATAAAAAGCTGGTCTAGTTCCAGGGATTTTTTAAAATCCCACCCAAGAGCAGAGAGCTCAGCACAAAGCTGCTCCCAGGGCAGAGCTGACGTCTTTAACCCTGGCTGAGACCCCCTGCTCTGGCTGCTGCTGCTGCCCTGAGGCTCTCCTTTCCACTGGTTCCTTCTGGTTTCCAGCTCCAGCTGGAGAACTGGGAATTTCACAGCAGTTCCGTGCTAATGGGCTGATTTTCTTCCCTGCTATGGTGAGGTGATGGTGAAGGCCTTGCCCTGTGGAGTGTAGATTTCCCAGAGATCTGGAATGGCTCTGCCACATCCCACCTCATGCTAGTTCCACAGAACTGGATTGGCTTTGAGGTGCCTTTCAACCCAAACCATGATTCTGTGAAATCACGCTCTGAAATCAGACTCCGAAGTCATGCTCTAAAATCAGACTCTGAAATAATGCTCTAAAATCAGACTTCGAATCTGGCTTGTGATCCCCATGTCAGCAACCTGGCCCCTCCTTGCTGCACTTTGGGTACTGCAGCCGGAAGCAAGGGCTGAGGAAGAGGGAAAATGCCCCAAAAATCTCTGTGGGCCATCCAAGCTGGCCTTGCCCACCTCCAGGGGTGGGAACTGCTTTCTCCTGGGATTTTGGGGGATTTCCAAGCATTTCTCTTAAGCTGACACAGTACACAGCTGTGATGAGCTGCCACAGTGCAAACTCAGCACAGCTTCCTCTGTCTGAGGCCTTGCTGATCCATTTTTCCCTGCTTTGGAAGCATTTCTCAGCCCCACCAGGAGCATTCCCCATGGATAGAGCTGCTGGCCTGATGGAAGGTGGCAGCAAGAGCACGGCCCTGGTTGCAGGAAATTTTGCAACAGATCCCCCAGGCCTTTGCTTAGATGGGATTGGGGTGGGTTTGGTTACAAAAGGATTGCAATCATTTCCATGACATGGCCGAGAGTGCAAATGAAACCTGAAATGCTGGAAAACTGTTGGAGTTTGTTTGGGTTTTTTGGTTTTGGTGGGGTTTGCTGTTTTGTTTGGGGTTTTGGGTTTTTTGTTTTGTCTTGTTCTGTTTTGTTTTGTTTTTAAAGGTAGCTTTTCCAACATCTTTTAAAGTTGAGAGTGTAGAAAAAAGGCTCTGTCCCCAGGGCCTTTTCTGTTTTCTGACCCTACATCTCAGGTACATTTTAGGGTGAATGGGAAAGGAGAAATCCCATGTGGAGTTGCTTCTTCTTGGAGGTGAGGCCTGCACAAGATGGGACAGAGCAAACACATCAAGGTGAGGAAAATGTGGCATTCATAGAATGAATTTGAGAATGGTTTGGGTTGGGAGGGATCATAAAGTTCATCCTGTTCCACCCCTGCCATGGGCAGGGACACCTTCCAATATCCCAGGTTGCTCCAAGCCCCGTCCTTAAACACTGCCAGGGATCCAGGGGCAGCCACAGGTTCTCTGGGCACCCTGTACCAGGGCCTCACCACACTCACAGTGAGGAATTTTCTTCCTCACTGAATCTCTCCTCTTTCTAGTGTAAAAAATTATTCTGGAATAGCCCCACCAGTAGCTTCAAGCAATACTGAGTTACAGCACAAAAGATGATGCTCCTGCTTTAGAAAATCACTAAAATCCCATTCCTGAGCTCAGAGACCATCATTCCCAGCTGTTTTTGGAAAAAATCCTCTAAAAAGCCCTATGGCATGGATTAACCAAAATATCCACAGTCAGGTTTGGATACTTTGTCTCCTAGCACCCCATGGGGTGTGATCCAGTCAAAAACCTCCCAAAACCTTTGCTGCTAGAGCTGAAAATTTTCCATGCCCTATGGTGATTCCTCTTTCTTGCCACTGTTTTTGTTTTCTGGGCAAACAAATGGCCCAGCTGTTTCAGGGTATGGGGAGGGTGGGAACCAACCGTGCTCCAAAATTGCTGATGGTATCCCCATGACTGGGAGGATCACTGCTGAAGGGATGTTCCCAAATTAGTTCATGGAGTTCTCAGCTGTGCCTGGAGCCAAAATTGATGGTAGCCACTTCACAGAGTGGTTTGGGCTGGAAGGGACCTTACAGCTCATCCGATTCCACCGGCAGGGACACCTTCCATCAGACCAGGTTGCTCAGAACCCCATCCAATCTGGCCTTGTTTAAATTTAAATTGCTCAAATTCATTTAAATTTAAACTTGTTTAATTTAAATATAAACTTGTTTCAATTTAAGCCTGTCCTTGTTTAAATGTAAAACCTTTTCTTGATTTGGATGGTGAAAAAAAAAAAAAAAAAAAGGCACCTTAAAACAGCAGAAATCCCTTGATTTTTGGGGTGTTACCAGGAAAGGACAAACTCAGCAGAAATCCCTTTATTTCCATGAACCAGGAAAGGAGGCAGCCCTGGAAAAGGCAGCAGGACCAGGCTGCAAGGCTTCAGAGAGGAGGAAGCAGCAGAGAAAGGAATTCAGATAATTGTGTCTGTGCGAGGGGGTGGAGAGAGGGCCAGAATCAGATCGAATGCTGTGGGTAGGGACAGACTGAAACCAGATCCCCTGGCTCGGGCTGTGCTGCCTCTGCTGCTACAAACCCTTATCAACCATCCGCTCTTGAAGTCTCCCAGATGAAGGGAAAGCCACAATTATGTGCATCTTACAACTGGGAAACTGTCTCAAAGTACATCTCTGGCAGAGGTTCATTCCTGAGTTGCGGGGCCCCCCTCAGACCCTTCCCCAGCCAGGGAGAAGCCTCTCTCTGGTTCACCCCAGCCTTTTCAGAGTTTGGGGGATTTATCTGTCCATGGCTGGTTGGAGGTGAAACATCTTCCCTGTATCCTGCAGCTCCCCAGTTTGTTATCAGGAGCAGTTTGATGGTTATGTGGCATGAGGAAATGGATATTGAAGCCTTTTGTCCTCCCCCTGAGGCTGTTTCTCCCTCTCCAGGCCCTCTTGTGCATCACTGAGGAAGGCCCATGGTTTGCTGACACCTCGCTGTCCAGGGAAAAGGGAGGATCCTAAAGAGATGATGCCACAAGAAGAAGCCAAGGGAGAGCCCTGGTCCTTTCTGCCTGGGTCCACTCCCAGCCACGGCAGCAGGATGGAGCATGGCCATGAGCTGGGGACTGGACAAAAAGCTCCAGTTGTGAGTGCTCCTCTCACATACTGCTGGAAATGACTCCGTAATTTTGCTTTAAATATTTTTTTTCCCCTCACACAGCTGCAGAAAGGGTTATTGGTGTCCACAAAATCCCAGAATGGTTTGGGTTGGGAGGAATCTTAAAGCTCATCCAGTTCCATCCTCTGCCATGGGCAGGGACACCTTCTCCTATCCCAGGTTGCTCCAAGCCCCATCCAACCTGGCCTTGAAAGAAAAGAACCCCTTGAGAAGAAGAGAGGAATGCTCACCAAGGAGAGAAATTCGATGGGCTCTACCTGTGGGCTCAACGGCTCAACAACTTCCCATGAAAAAACTTGTCCTTTGGGGCCCAAAACATCTAGAAAGAGCCAATTCTTCAACATTTCAGGTAGTAGCCCAGCTAAAATCAGTCCTATGGGTCTGTGCTCACCACATGGAGGAGAAGGGAATGCTGAAAAGTGAAGCATTTTGCTGCTGGGATGCTCAGAGTTTCAGAGTTGCTCTGTTAGGTTCTGCCTCTCTGCAGCAAAATTCGGGCAGTCAGGAAAGTTTGCCCTAAGGTGTCCCTCCGTTGCCAGAAAATTCAAACAAATATAAAAACAGCTTTAAACCAACATGAAAAAAAAAAAGAGTTTTAAACAGCAAAGGCACATTTTCCCCAGCCCTGCACTCCTCCATAGGCTGAGCAGGGCTGGTGGCAGCTGCAGGATGAGGAGGCAGGTTTGTGGGAGCCCCTTGTTAAAACCTTGGCAGCACATCGCTGGAATGGCAGGTCAGAATTGCCGCGGGGCGGAAGCCACTAACGAGCAGTGGGAGCAGGGAAAAGCAGCGCTGCTGCCCCGGTGTTTGGGAGCAGTTTGGGAGAAGCATCGGAGCTGCTTGGCTGCCCGGCTGCCTCGTGGGTGGCTCGGAGAAATAAGCACTGGGGGACGCCAGTGGCATCTCCCAAGCCAGGGATGGGGGCAAAGAGGGGCAGGAGGTGGCCCCCACCCGCCCTCCTGGCTAGCAGAGCTCATCATCGATTTCTTTGGCTCAAATCCGCTCCCCCACACAAGGCACAGGACAAAGGTGTGGAACAAAGCGGGGGAAAGGCAGGGAATGAAGTGTTCTCCCAGTGCAGCTCCAGGGAAATACCCAGGGTTGGGGAGGAGAGCTTGCACAGACACAGCTGTGTCCCTAGAAAGCGGCTCTGAGGCTCACACCAAGGGAGAGAGCAGCCACATCCCACCTTCCTCTGCCTCCTGAGCCCCACATCCTACGGCCTTCTTGAATCCAGATGGGCTCCAGCTGCCAACAGCACCAGCACTGCCTGAAATGCACACCTAAAATGGGCCCAAAGCAGTGGGAATGGGTGGAAATCAGGGAACAGGGGTGAAGTTGCAACAGGTGGCCCATCCTCTTCTGCTGAGATGCTCACAATGACAGATCCCACCCTGCACAGACACAACTCACAGCCCAAGAGGGAATTTAATTTAATTTAATTTAATTTAATTTAGTTTAATTTAGGACGAAGCTGGCAGTCACTGGGACATAGTCTCTGGTCCCTGTCTGCCTCTGCAGGGATAAACACAACTGAGATATGAACCGGGCTGTGAGAACACACTCCTGCCTCCACCCCGTTTTAGGAGAGCAGATATTATTGGCCAAAGGGAAACCTTTCCTCCTCCCACTTGGCGCTCCTGCCAAAATAATACAAATTCTAGGAAAGACACCTTCTCTAAAAATAAACATATACATCTGTGGCTTTCTTCTTTTTCCAAGGGAACTCTGTTGGTCTGGCCCGCTCAGCCAGCAGCTCCTCTGCTCTCACAGTTTTCCTGTGTGCAGCTGCAGTTCCCAAACCTCAGCAGCAGCAGCACCCCCGTGGGATGCTTGCTCCGGGATTTTCCTACCCCACAGAGGAGAGTTTTCCTACTCGTTTCCCCACTTTACCTGTCCTTGCACAGATTAAATATTTTGGGAGCGAGTCTGGCTGTACCTGTGGCTGAGCACAAGGAGGAGCAGCCTCAGTTTTTTTCATCAGTGCAGCACAAAGGCTCTGTAGTAACCTCTGCTCCTAGGAGTAAATCATGGGAAGGATGACAACCATCCATTATGACTGACTCAGCTCCGTGAATTAATGCCAGTGGAATTAATAACACAACCTCCTCTCCTATTTTAAAAGCATCTAGGGTTTAAACTCCTTCTTTCAAATAAAATAATAACAGAAAAACAAAAAAAAATCCAAAAAACAAACAAAAAAAAACCCCCAAAAAACCTCAAAAAACCCTGAGGCCACCCACTAAAAAGCAGAGACATAAAATCCACAGAATTCTGCGGGCTTCTGGGAACAATCCATGGGACAGGTACAACTGTCCCGGGAACTCGGGGTGCTTTTTCACGTCCCTGACAAATAGCAGCTGAGACACCTGTGGGCCAGATGTGCACAGCTGTACGTGTGCTGCCTATCAATCCTTGGCTCCCACCCCGCTCCAGATGCTGGCCCTCACAAGCATGGCTTGGAAGGCCGGGCTGGAGCGAGGGAACTGCGAGCCCAGGCTTTTCCCTCTTCCCAGGAGTCTTCTCTGCACGCAAAACCGAGCCCTCAGTGTCCCCCTGGCCTGCAGGATGCAAATTTGGGGCAGAGATCCTGAGGGGGAAATTTTGGGAGAGACACTAGGCATCCCCAAGCTGTGAATTTTTAATACCCCTCCATGACTGACCTGGTGGGGGAGGTACCACTCCCTCTGCATTTCAGACCCCACACCTCATCAACACCCACCTTAGAACTGGTGTATTCTGGTGCTTATCTACAGTTTTGCCACCTCTCCACAGGCACACATGTAAAGGAGTTTAGTTTTTACTTCAAAAAGTATGCTACTTGTGCCTACAACTCTGGGAAGCAAAATCTTGCCTGTCCTGAGTTAGCCTTGGAGATGATTGTTGAAAAAAGATCCTTTTTCTTGGCATTTGGAGACGGAATGACGCTGTGTTTGCTTCTCAGAACTGCCAGAGATGCTGGGGCAGCTTCCCTGAAGCATGGATAGCTTTAATCCTGCTTTTGCACTCATGGATCCTCACACAGCACCACAAAAAGCTGCCAGTGGGGAGAAGCCAGGAAGATTCCCCATCTCCTTGCCCACTGTGTTCAATGCCCATGTTTTGGACTCCCATCCCAGGTGACATTCCCTGCAGGAGAAAGGATGCTACTCTGGCATCTTCCCCCCACTATAAGGCCCCTGAAGGTCCCTGAATTCCTCAGTCCCAATTCCCTGGCCTCATCCTCAATGTTTCCCACATGGCAGGTGCTGTTCCTTGTTCCTTGATAACCACCCCGGCTCTGAGCAGTGGAGGTGATTCACTCCCAGGACTTTGGGAAGGGATTGTACCCAGCCAGGTCTCCATCTGGGATTAATCAGCACGGCTTCCTTGAAGTCAAGGGGCCAAATTCTCACTTGGAATAAACCGGCTTAACCCTGCTGCAGTCAATAAAGGCCCTCTGATCTTTTTTTTATGGCAAGAATCGCTCAACTCTTTAAAATACCTGGGGTTAGAGGGTGTTGCCCTCATGGAGGGAGCTGTATTTTTACATGATCCTGCAGGGAGGAGGAAGGAGTCCTTGGCATGGAGTGAGCCACTCTGGATTTTGTGGGGCTGGGGTGAGTCATTGGGATCGGCAGTTTTGGCACCCTGGGAATGGTGACAGTGACTTGGAATCTGAATAGGTGTGATAGGCCTGGCTTGTTCTGCATTCCTTATCTCCTCCTGCCCCGGGGCTCTTTCTCTCCCTTCTCCTTGGCCTGGCACACCAGTAACACCAGGGTGGCACAAAATCCATCCTGGGTCCCACATCACTCCGTGGTCCCACGGTTCTTCCAGCCTTTAATGCAAGTATCACACAATACAGTTGTTTTCCTAAACTTTACAGCAGCTGCCTTCCATGCAGATGGCTTTGCCCATGCTTAAAATCACAGAACATCCCGTTTAAACCAGGTTTAAAACTCTTAAACTAGGCTTCTTAAACCAAGCCCTCTGGATTTCAGCCCCAGCCCTGTAAGGTATTGAGCCTGTTCCCTGCCCTGGTGTTTATAATCAGCTCTACCCCTCTCTTTCCTCTTCCTCCTCCTCTCCTTGCCAGCCTCTTCCCAAGGGCTTCCTGGGGGTGCCCGGCTCCTTGGGGTCTCTTGTGCAGGGCCAGGGGTTGGACTTGATGCAGGCAACAGCGGAGTGTCTGTGAATCTCCCCGGAGGCTGGTCAGGGTGGGGATATTTTATCTTTTTTTCTGTGGGTTTGGATGCTGCCATCCTCCTCCAGCAGCGTGGTCAGCGCTTACCCCCGGTCCCCATCCGGGCTCTGAGCATCCATGAATCATTTTTCCAAGACACCCAGGAGCAGCATCACTGCCTCGAACTCAGCATGGGGCTGGCCAGCTGCTTTGTGGGCTTCCCTGAAATTGCTCTGCGGATCGTGCTGGGCAGAAAAACCACGGGGAGTGGGACAGGGAGCCAGATCTTACTCACAACCTCCTCAGTTTCCACCCTGGATAGCGCCAGGAGCTTCCCAACCCTCTGCTCCAAAAGCCTCCACTGCCATAGACGAACACCCTGAGGGGTTTAGTCCCCCATGCAATGACTGGCTAATGATTTCTAAAATCTTGTTTTGTTCTGCTTGCTGTCTGTGCCCCCACCCCATATTCCTTTCCCATCAATAAATTTTCCCCTTCAGAGCTCCTGTGTCACCTTTTCAATGCACTTCTGGATTTTATGGCTCCACGAGAGGTGAAACAAAGTTATCACCCCCCTTGCTGCCGTTTCTCAGAGGGGAACGAACAGCCCTGCTCCAGCAAGTTCAAATATTTGGAGGAAGACGAGGGCAGAAATGGAATCTTTCTGCTGGAGGAGCAAACGGGTTGGCTTGCCTGTGTTTAGCGGAGGATGTAATCACAAGTTTAATATTTAAATGCGTGCTGCTCGCCCCGCTGGCCGGGCTGGGGTTTAGCACATGCTCTGCTGACTCAGAGCAGCCCAGCCAGCGACTCCCAGGAACATGATTTGTGAGCGGCACGCACTCAGCAGCCTAGGAAAAGAAGCCCTGGAAAATCGGTTTCCACGGTTTTTTCCAGCCTGTCATGCTGCAAAAGGGCAGATGTGTGTTTTCCTGTCTGCAGTTGTCAGGTTTTTGGGGTTTGGGTGATTAAACGAACGGGTTAAGTGGACGCTTTCAGGCGGGTGAGTGTGGCTGACTCAGCTCGGCAGCAGCTGGCTGGTCTTGTTTAGGTTTGCCAGCTGCAAAAGCTGGACTTGTTTGAACCTCGGTGAGTGACCCCTGCGAGGTTCCCGCTGGGATAATAACCTGTGGCACTGATGCAATCCCCGCTCTGGGGGCGAGCTGGAGGAGCTCTCCGCAGCATCTGCTCCTAACAAAGGCTCCCTGCTCGGATTTTGGCAGTGCTGCTCCTCCCTGAGTCCCACAATGGGCAGAGCTGAGCCAAGCTGGTGCTCCTGGGAGTCAAGGGCTTGCTCAGAAGTTGCTGATGGGCCTCTCTGCTCGGGTTTGCAGCCCAGGGAATCTCAAAATGGTTTGGGTTGGGAGGGACCTCTAAAGGCCGTCTGATCCAACACCTTCCTCTAGACCAGGCGGTTCCAAGCCCCATCCAAGCTGGTCTTGGATGTTTCCAAGGGTGAAAGAAACCCCTAGTTGATGCTGAACAGCTTTTCTGCTCTGTACAACTGAGTTTTACACACGGTTTTTATTTGCAATACAAGACATTTAAGTTTGGTATTCTCCAGGTTAAACCAGCATCTGATACTTGTGAAGGGAGGGAGGCTTGGTGACTGAAATGAGGGTTTAGGGGCTTCTTAGGGAATCAGACTGAATGCAGGGAGAGAATAGGGAAGCCTGGATCTGTCTTTGTCTAGAGAAATGTGTTCGTGCTTCTGCACACAACACACAGAATCATCTGTGATCCCAGATTCAGGTAAATATCTGGGTGTGGAGGATGTCTGGGGTTGACTTAATTTAATAACTTTTCACTCCTCTGTGTGCTTTTTACCCGTTAAAAATGCTTTGGTTTTCTTTTGAAATGTCTAGTTGCTGTTCTTACACAGGCACAGATGGGCCTCATCATACCATAAAATCACAGAAGGATTTGGGCTGGAAAGGACCTTAAACCTCATCTTGTTCTACCCCCTGCCATGGGGAGGGACACTCTGCTTTTCCCAGGCTGCTCCAAGCCCCATCTAACCTGGCCTTGGACACTTCCCGGAATGGGGCAGACGTGCACTGCACATAACACAGCAAATATCAGTGTGAATGAATACACAGACATTCAGATTAAAGGCTCCCTAAAAGCAGCAGTGATTGAAATCAACACCAATAAACAAGACAATCTTCCCTGAAGCTGGCAGAAGAAATGGAAATGCTGGACCACACTTCCCTCTTGGAAGTGCAGGGATGCACCCGACAGGAAACTTAACCTGACATCCCACACGGTTTGGCTGAACAAAGTGATCTCTGCCCTCTCCATACTTATTTATATTTTCAGTTGACTGCATAATCTGGCCCTCTAGAAAGTCCCTTCAGGAGGTCACACAGCTGAAATAATAGCTAATGAATTTTTAAAAAATTATTTCAGACTTATTAAATGCTTTCTTCCTTCCCTTCCAAGTGTTTGCACTCTCTCCCAAACTAGGTAGGGCTGGAATAAGGAGGCTGGCAGGACTGTGCCAGCTCCAGAGACTTAAGGAGAACTGCTGGCATTGCTTTCCCTTCCAGAGATATCCTCATCCTGCTCCCATCTCCTCACTTGGCTTCCACCTCTGCTTTTGGGATGGCCTTAAGTCCAGGGGACAAGGCTCTTGGACTTCTCCAGTGTTGCACCATCCAAATGATTTCCATCTCTGCTCCATTAATCATGGATTGGTTTGGGTTGGAAGGGACCTTAAAGATCTTTCAGTTTATTCCTTCCAGTGCCTGGTTACACAAGCCAGGCCCTGACTGCAGGAATTGGTGATTTGTATCTGTTCTGAGGGGATCTGCTCCCCTTTTCCATGGATACCAAGATCCTCCTGTGTGCACAGGCTGGGCATGAAGGGCTTAATTTTTGGAGACTCACTGCCTGGCCCCCTGATGAGATCCAGCCAAGTCATCTTGTTGGCTGAGCAAGGGAATACCTGTGGGATTTTCCTTCCCAGGAAAAGGAGCTGAGGCCTAGTCTAGGGACCAGACATGTGGGGACAGCTCTAAACCCACTTGTGCCATCAGTAGGACTTGAGCAGCGTATTCCAGACTCGACAGTGCTGCTTCGTCTGTACTGATGCTGCTCTTGTGTGTTAGGGATTTTAGTTTCTTCCAAGAGACCCAAAAAGTAACTAAATGATAAAGGTTGCTGGATATGAGTTTAGGCTGGAATTCTCAAAAAGATCAAGAAAACTCAGTGTCTTTCAAAAAACTGCCAGCTCTGGAGGGGCCCTAAATTTCTTCAGCTTCAGTCTGCTCATCATCAATCCCAACAGATTATTAACTTAATTAATCAGTTAATGTGGTATTTTTAATAGGATAAATTTCCAGCCTTTGGCTTTTGAGTAGAAAAGCTTGAGCACATAATGTTTGAGTTCTAAACTAGCAAGAAAGAGCTTAAAATACATTTTCTGGAATCCTGTCTCAGTTTGTGTCTGATTAGGGCTGGAAATTGCCTTGGAATGGGGAGGAACTTGAGGAAAATTACTCCAAGAGGTATTTGGGCCTGAATTATCCATCAGCACTACTCAGGCAGTTTTTCCTGCCCTGAGTTTTACATCTGTGTGCTGACCAGAACGGTGATTTTTATTTTATTTAAAGCATCCCCATCCCTACAAAAACCTCTGGTGGTTTGTGAACCACAGCTCTGCCGATTTAAATCACGCCTAAATATTTAATGTGAGCCTGATTTATGCTGGAATTGCTTGCTCATCAGCTTTCCCCTAATCAGTGATGATGTTGGGGCTCTCCAGCCCCCCTTGGTCACTTTGCAAGATCCTGCTCAAACTGGAGGCCTTGGGATGGCTCCGGCCCAAGTGACCTCTTCAGGATCCTGGTGCAGAATTCTCCTGGTGGTACCCTGAGATCAGCAGATGCTGGCCTTTCTCTCAACTCCCACTCAGTGCCTCAAATCCCAGGGAAAGCTCTCCTTCCGCTGCTACACCCTCTGCTTTGAAGACAAAAGATGATTCAACAAGATAGTTGAATTGGGGGGCGGGGGGATTGGATGGTTCAGCTGCCTTCCGAAACTCACAGGGCTTTCCAAAGCTGGAATTAGGACATTTCCAAAGCTGGAATCAGGACGTTTCCATGCACAGCCTGCCCTCTCCAGAACTGCCCTGGCACTGATGCATGACCTGTAGCAAAGCTAACTCTCCTGTTTGCAATTCTTCTCCCAGCCCTTCCCCAGTTAAGCTGAGGTGTGCTTTGCCTCCCAAAAGCCCCCAAAAAGCAGCTTGTGCATAAATGATTTGGGATCATGATGGATGTGATGAGCCTGTGCAACTCCAAGGAGAGTCTGGGTGCACCAAGTGGGTGCCTGTGGAACCAGAGTCTCACTATTGGTTTGAGCTGTATTTTATTTTATTCATGGCAGAGACTCTCTCTGCTTCTTTGGGAAGTTATTCCCCGCCTTTGCTGCCTGGAGCAGATCCCAGAGAGCAGCACAGCCTGCTCTCTTCATTATCTGCCCCACTAATACCGCGTTTTTATTTTCTCCTCCCTCCTTAGGTCACTTGTTTTGGGTCACTTTATTCTCAGTGCTGACCCCATGGCAGGGTTTTCCAGCTTTGTTGCTTCTGTGACTCAGGAGGGATGTTTTGCTCTCATTTATTAGTTTTTCTGGCCAGAATATAAGAGGTTAAACACTCTGGAGAAGCTTATTCTGTATTTACAGCCGAGGTAGGTTTCTAAATCAACAGTAGGTTGTGTACTGGAGTGATTCACAGAGCTGCTTAAGCTTTTTCCTTCCTTTTCTGTCCCTCTCCAAATCTGAGGCGCAGCAACATCTGCAGTTCAGATCTCTGAAATGAGAAGCTGTGAAAGGAATACAGAGGGCTCAATGTAAATCCAGCCTGGTGGCATGTGAATCCCTCCTCTCTGCCAGCAAGGTCCTGCCTGCTGGGGAGGTGGCAAGGTGGGCACTGCAGGTTGTTAACATTTGCTTTTTGGAGGGGAAACTGAGGCACCATCCAGCAGCCAAAATTGCAGGGCAAGGTGGTTTAAGGGCACAGTGGAGATGAGCCCAGGGTGGGCTGTGGGTGCAAGGAGAGCAAAACCCACTGCTGCCATCCCATCCAATGGTCCATGGTCACAGGAGAGGTGTCATCCTCTCAGTTAGCCCAGAGGCTCTGGTGGGAAGTATCCCCACAAGGGGCATCAGCTGGAAAGAGCCCCAGCATCCTGTGGCACTTTTGCTGCCTGCCAAAACCAGTGGGAAATAGGCTGGGGGAGAACAGAGCAGATGGGAACAAGCTGGGGGCTCCTTCCTCGCCCATCACCTCTGCACCTTGCTGTGCTTCTGACCCCCTTTTTTCAGTGTAGAGTTACAGATCCCCCCTTCTTCCTTAGCAGCAAAGCAGGCCTGGGACTTTTCAATGCCCAAATCATGACCAAACCCCTGCATTTCCCCTACCCAGCAGCATTTAGCTATTCTCTTCCAAGGAACCTGTGGAATCTCTTGGATTTTAGGGTTTGTCCCTCTCCTCTCCCTGCCCCAGGATCCTCAGGATGGCCCTGCCAGCCCTCCTGTGCAGCTTTTGGGGGTCTCAGCTGGGTCTAGACCTGTGCTGAGGTGAACATCTCTCTGGGGTCCAGCTGCTCTTCATGCACCCCAATCTTTAGATTTTTAAGGAATCCTGTCTCTCAGGGAGAGGCAGATGCTTTCTGTGGGTACCAGCAGCTCTGGAGGATGCTTTTCCTGCAGGATTAGGGCTGACCTGGGAGGCCTGAGAGGTTTTTCTTTCCTTGTGTTTAGGCCACAAATTGCCTTGCCAGCTCTGTGCAGTTTTTCCCTCATGAAAGGACTGCACTTCCTGACCCTCTTGGAGTCATCTTTTAAAATTTGTGTTGTTTATTGAAGTGGCTGTTGATAAATGAATGGAGTAGACCTGTGCTATTTTAAAATCTTCTATTAAGAGGAGGACAGGGCAGGGTTAATCACATACTCAGGAAAACATAGCAGAGAAATTAGTTTGGGGGGGGGTTTTTTAAGAGTTTTTCTCTCAGAAAGGCAGCTGCGACTGCAAGGTGGAAGCACCTCTGGTGCCACCTTAAATTAAATAACCTGGGAGTTTGCTCTCCTGATGATCACTGATGTGGGATGTGCCCAGTGCAAAATTTGGTTCCTCCTTTTCTTGGGCAGTGAGACAGCTCCTGGCTGCTCCCAGATATTCCATGTGCTCGCAGTTAAACTCACAGGTGTTCTCCTTGGATGCAACCCTAACCCCACCTGATTCTTTATTTAATGCAGTTTGCCCTGCCCTCTAGTGCCAGCAGGTGCTGAGTCAGCAGCTCCTGCGGCTTTCCACCTTTCCCATCTCCCAGCCTGGGAATCTGCTGCTGCTGGGGCTGCCAGGGTGGTGAGAGATGAAGAAATCCGGCCAGAAATGTTTGTGCACCGCCGGAATGTGTGGGGAAAGGGTACCTCAGTGCAGCTTTGGAGTGAGCATGGTTGCTTGTGGAAGGGCCTTTTGGAAATGTTTGCAAGGAAAATGAGCTTTGTGAGGGAAATGGGAATACACGTGGCAGGCTGTGCGAAGGGAGGCTTTGGAGGCCAGGAGGTTGTTTCAGTGATGAGCTTAAAATGAAACCTTCAAGCCTGGGAAGTGCTTGGAGGTGTAGGTGATGGGGTAACGCCTTGAGATAGATTTCTTGCTTTTCTCTTGAAGAAAAGGGGGAATAATTTTCTGTTTAAGAAGACATCTGAGAGCCTTTTGTCACCCTCTCTGCTGGGAGAGGAGGCTCCCCCAGCCACAGCCTGGGGTCTGCAAGTACATCAGTGCTCCCCAAACCTCCTCCAAGCCTATCACACCACATTCCTTCCTTCTGCTGTGACCCCCCTGCTATTGTGAAGACCTCAGCAGACCAAAGCTTTAGAATTTGGAGTGCAAGTCCATCCCTTGGCGCCGGCTGCTGGGCTGGGTGTCCCTCCAGCCGGGCACGACGGGACCCGCCGCGGCCTTTGCACAATTTCCTGGGTTATTTCAAGCTGTCGGGAAGGTCCGGCCGTGCATGGGAGGGGCAGGCCGGGCTTTGGTAAGCAAGCAAAAATGGAAAAACAGCCTTGGATAAGGCTCCTCCTACTCCTGTCCCCTTGTCTTGGATCTGAAATTGGGGAAAGGCGGAGGGGGGAACACCAGGACAACACCCCAGGCCTGTGAGGTGACCCCTGGTTTTGCTGTGCTGACGCCGGCAGTGCTGTTAGGGTGGGTTTGTTTCTTTAAGGTGTCTCCCAGAGGGAGGATCAGCCAAATGCGATGTGGCAGCTCTGGTAACTCCTCTTGGCTTTCAGCACGGCCCTTGCTGATCACACAACTTGCTAGTGAAGAAGGTACAGCTGTCCAGGCCTTGGCAGGCATCCCCACCCTCCGCTCGCTGCCAAATCCTCGCTTGCTTTTTTATAAAAATTCTTAAGTTTCCTAAGAGAGTGGAAATGGAGCAGCCTCATCTGCCTCCCAGCCCCATCCAATGAGTCCTGGACCTGCTGGAGTAAAGCCTGCATCCCTCCGTGGTGCTGGGATGTTGGCAGCCAGGGAGAGGGAGAGCCCAAATTCTGGGGCTCCTGTCCTGCTCTGAGGGGCTGGGGGGCACCAGGGTTAAGGGTTGGGGTCCCAGCAGAGCCTGCACAGGGCTGGAGCTGTGATTGGGAGTGGTTTGGTATTCCTGTCTCGGGCATTCCCAGCTCACATGACCCCTGGGAGAAGGTAACTGGCTGGAAGTGGGGGTAAAAGTGAGCTTGCCACTGGGCCAGCAACTCTCCTGAGTTCTTCCCTGGTTGTGCTGTGGCTGCAGGGCTGGAAGTGCCTCATTACCCCTGTTTGCACCTCAGTGGAGCAGCTCCAAACACCCAAGTCCCAAACTGTCCCAGCAGCCAGACCCCCTGAAAAGATTTAGGCATTGATTCCTGGCCTGGGGTGTCTGTGACAGCCCCAGGAAACCTTCATCTCCTCCTCTGCCTCTTTCAGAAATGACACAAACCCTCCTGGTTTTGGAATATTTTAGCCCCATGTGCAGTTTTAAGGATGTGCCTGAGTACAGAGGAGCTGCAAGGCAGCCTGAGCAGTACAGTGGATGAGTAATTCACGGGGCAGGGGGGGAGCCTATGGGTTTCCTCTCCAGAAAGAGCTTTTTTGGATCTTCAAACAATGCCAATGTGGCTGTAGCTGTGTGAGAGGCTGTGCAGTAGCATTTCAGCGAAAGATTAAGGAAAAACAGCACTGGGGGACAAAAATACATTTCACAGCTGGTGAAATGATGGCATTAGGAAATAGCTCCGAACGTGGTCTAAACAGGAGTTTATTTTCTGGAGGAGCAGGGATGAGTGGGAAGATCTAAGAATTGTCCTCGGAACTTGTACATGTACTTTGGGCATTGCAGTGAGCATGAAAACCTTGATAATTGCAGCAGAAAATGAGCCAGTGATGCATATATGAGAACAATAAACTGGTATGAAAAAGGGAGAATAGATTTGCAGACTGTTGTACTTAAGGCCAAGTGTTTTTCTCTCTGATTCTGACATGATTATCCTGAAAAATCATATGATTCCGTGAATTGATTCTGACATTCCTTGCCTGAAAATTCTTACGATTCCATGAATATGTACAGCTAAGGAATAGCTACAATTTTCAAAGCCATGTCTGTTTCCCTCGGCAACTTTAAAATATTTACCTTTTCCCACTCCTTGAAAGTATTGCCTGGATTACAAAATAACAGTGCTTAGGAGGAAAATTTACAGATTAACTCAGTCCTATTGAACATCAGCATGTTTTGTGCTCCCAATTCTCTACCCTCAGCTCTCTGGGCACAGGGCATTGCCCTGGGGGTGCCTGGAATTGTATTTTTGGTGTGACAGGGCTTTTTTGAGATGCTTTTCACCACCAGTTTCCCTGGCATGAGCAGGGAAAACAGTGGTGAGTTTTTCCTTTGCACGCATTAGAATGAGAAATATTGATCATTGGGTTGTTTGATTTTAAAGTTTCCAAGGGAATCACTGGAAAGGGATCTCTGATCTCCCCTGTTCATGAGGTGCAAGCGGATTTAAACAGTTCAAAAGCCTGAACCTCTTCTCAGTCCCAAAACCCAAGTGCAAACGCATCACATCGCGATGGAGGCGCGAATGCGGCCGCTCCGCCGCACTCCAGCTCCCTTCCAACAGCAAACATTTCAGCCCCATCTGGTATAAAATAGATTATTTCATGCTGGCAATCCCAGGGATCTCTTGAACAGCCCCTTTCGTGGCCAGAGATGAAAAACCCCTTGTAAAATGTCGGGTTGTTCCGTGCACAAACCCCCACAGAGTTGGAAGGGAGCTTTGGAGATCATGGGCCATGCCTGGAGCATCGCGCTCACAATTACTGCAGCAGAAAGGGCTTGGTGCTGTCAGAAATTTCCTGTGGTCAGCAGGCAAAATAATTAAGCAAAATAAATAAAATATCTATGATATCCATCTTATCCAATGTGCAAAAATACAAGCTAATATGCTGTGTGCAGAGCACTTTTTTAAAAAAAACATGTTATCTTGTCTGGCCTGTTTTCATCATGTGGTTTTATGCCCTGGTTTCTCACTGGGAAATTTCCATGGGGGTGATTCCCTGGTATTCCCAGAGGCACAGCCATGGGTGAAAATGCTCTGCTTCCGTGCAGAGGCTCAATTCCTGCCACACATCCCATGCTCTGGAGCCCACTGATGGCTAAGCTCACCTGTGTGTTTGGGGGAAGAAAGACTCAAACTCACAAGAACTGGCATGAAAGTTCCTGTGGGATGAATTTGGGGGGGGCTGTGCCATGGAGGTGGTGATGGGCATCCCGGTGGTGTACACATGAGAAGGACAGGGAGGCAGGTGCTCAGCTGGGACAAATTGAAAACCCATTTTCTGCATCCAAACCCCTTAGATAAATGGGTGGTTAATAAATTTCATTGCATCTCTGTCCTGGTCATATTCAGGGTGGGATTTTTTTGTGCTGCAGGGCAAGCGTGGTCCTGACAGCATCTGTGGGTGATGGTACAGGGGTTTCTGGTGGGCCCAGGTAGGTTTTGTGCGGATGGATTAAACTATAAACTCCTTTCTTGTCCTTAACAAGGTGGTTTATCTTCAGTTACCAATGCCAGGTTGTTTGCTGGGAAGCATCTCCCTGTTTGCCTTCCTCCTGAGTCCACAATTCTGTTTGTTTTATTCCTCACATTTCTGAGCTTCCTCTCCCAGAAAGGAATTCTGCCTAAGGAGCCACATCACACGGAGAAATTTCACCATGTTGTGCATAAAATTCGCCATAAGGGCCAGCCTGAAATGTGCATTTTTGTGTTTCTGGCAGGTTAATTTGGTAGAGGAGCTTGGTTTTGGGGACAGCGGATGCGGATACCTTGCGGAATCCACGCAGCCATCCAAAATACTGGTTTTTCTATGAAAGCTTCTCCCTGGCTCCATCCCACCCTACTGAATTTTCTAAGCTGGATTAACTAATTATTTTTAATAGGAAGCTCAGCCGTGATTCCCCCATTTCAGCAGAGCAGTTGGGTTTATTTGCATTTAAGCACAAACATATGATTTTTAAAGGAGGCCTGAACAGCTGAAACTGAGGGCATAATCAGATAAATGACTGCACAAGGATTTTTGGTGGCTAAACTCACCCAAAACTCAATTCATGCATTTTAAAGCATGTGTTTGGCAGGTCTAATATCTCTTAAGGAAGTGCTTCTTGGGGGATGGCAGCTAAAAAGGTAAAACTATCTTATTAGGAATTCCATGAAAGCTAGGCCAGGATTACTGGCCCTCTTCCGGTAAATATATATCAAGCTGAACCCACAGACATGTCTCTTCTCTTGCCCCCACCTCCTCCTTTTTCTGTTTTCCAAGCTGTGGTTGAAAGGTGGAGAGGAGATGGGAGGAAGAGGAGGGACTGTTGCTTACCGTAGAGTGCAGGGCACAAGGATTATCTTCTGGTTTGGTGTCTGACCACTTTTGTGATCTGGGGGAGAGCAGATCTGCTTCAATCCCATCCCTTGCCGAACCACAGGTGTAAAAAAAAAAAGAATTAAAAATCCCAAATCACGTAATTATAACAAAGAGAGGTTGGATCTGGGTGGATCCGAGCCCCTGGGCACTGCCAGACACCCCCTGGCCGCTAGTTTGGGAATGAAGAACTCCTGCTGCCTTTCCTGTGCTCGTTTTGGAGCATTAGATCAACACACCTTTTCCACTCAAAAGGCTCAGGCCACGGGGAGAGCCATCCGGAGAAGTCAGGGAACAAATCCGGAGAATTCAGGGATCTAATGGCGATTTTGAGCCCTCTGTTATCAGCAAGGCTTAGGAGCTGCTGTCGCTTATTTAACGTTTTTATGGGAGTGGTAAGCAAGCTTCCCTGTCCTATTTTCACCCTCCTCCTGCAAGGAACCTGTCTCCAAATTCCTGACGCTGCTTCCCTTGATGTGATAGAGAACGATTGATTTTATTTCCACACCATCCCCGCCTCCCATTCCCGAGGGAAACCATCCTTACTGCAAAACACTGAAAACCTTGGGCTCTGGGTGGCAGATCACAAATAAAATTCAAAGAGGAATCCTCTATTTTACCCCCCAAATCCCTGTTCTAAGGCAGAAGAACATGCCCGAGAGCTCCCAGAGCCCTGATTTCCACATCTTTGCTGCACCACAGGCAGGAGAAGGACAAGGACATTGGGGCGGGGTGGGGACTGGCTGGGCCTGGTGTGGAAGTGGTTAAAGGGATGGGTCTGAGGGCAAGGGCTGCCTCCCCTTGATTTATGGGCTGGCTGAGTTAATGTGCTCTTTGTGTGTGATTAGTTGTTGTTGCTGAGTGGTCATCTTCCACAACTACAAATCTAATTAATGCCGGGGTGCCAAGTGTTGGTTTGGTGTTTTGTTGTTTCAGTGTTGGGTTTTTTTTTTTAATCCCTGGCAAATATTTCTACTGTTTTAATTCTTGAGAACTGATCATTAATTAGTGCGAGTCTGCTAATATCCAGCTGGATGGTTTCTTGGTTTTCCTCATTTCCAAATTTGCCTGAAGAAGGGAATCAGGAGCTGTGGTGATTTTCCGAGCAACCCACCGAGCTATCTGGTGGGATCCTCAGCTTGCAAGGAGCAATCTGCTTTTTTTTACCCCCCTTCCCAATTTTCTGCAAAACCTGGGAAGAGGGGTGAAAAAGCTCCCCAAAACATCTGCTTTCCCCAGCCAGCTGTAATTCCTTGATGGCTCTTCCAGCTCGCTCTGTGTTTCAGGGTTCTGGTGCCGTCCCTTTCCATGTTCGTGGCCTCGTCAAACCCTTCCTGCAGCTCTCCAGCAAGACATAAATTCTGGAGGTTTTGGGCTCGGAGATTTCAAAGTCGTGCTGAAGCACATGGAAATGATTCTCAGGGCTACGGCTATAAAAATAATTATATTGCCGGGGGAAAGAGTGACATGAAATGTCCCCAAAAGAGATCTCAGCGGTGGTTACAGGATCTGTCCCAGCTCTGTAAGAGCCCGCTGTGATCTCCAGGGCTCATTTATCACTGCTACCTACAACTGCAGGAAATATGCCCCCAAAAAGCGCTGTAGGAAGGAATGTGAGGGGAGGTTGCTCAGGAGAAGCGTTTCAATCTCTCCTTTTGTTTTAATGAGGATGCTTTGAGTATTAGGGCTGTTCTGCAGAGCTGA
Organism: Illadopsis cleaveri; assembly: GCA_013399915.1. Classification (NCBI taxonomy): domain Eukaryota; kingdom Metazoa; phylum Chordata; class Aves; order Passeriformes; family Timaliidae; genus Illadopsis; species Illadopsis cleaveri. Next base: position 216,144 of record VXBB01003051.1, on the reverse strand, counting down.
GCAGTGTGAGGATGACTAATTTGGAGACAAATTAGGTCTACTTAGCCGAAATGTCTGCCTCGATTGTTCCCTTAATGACCCTTCAACGCACATCTCTCCCGATAGGACTTTCACCGCAGCTCTGCCTCCAGAAGATTAAGTAATAACATGTTTTTACCACTTTCCTAAGCTCTCCTTCGGACCCGATCCAGCATTTTTCCCTCCGCCATGCGTGTCTCTAGCTCTTTCTGATGGGTAATTCATTTATTTGCGTCTAGCCCCTGGCAGATTTGTCTCTTTGCATGTCTCCTTCTCCGGAGCATTTCTCTTGCACCCTCTTTTTCAAAGATCCCTGAGCCTGAGCGGTTTTTGGCTGACTGCAGCGTGTTTGGTGTCTGCTGGGTAACAGATTTATCCTTTCCCAAGGAAAGACACGAACGTAAACAGAGGATCGAAAATGCATTTTGCTGGGCTTTTTAAATGCGCTGAGATGAAACTCCCACCCCTCCCCGCCGCTACAAGGCTATTAATGTAAATACCAAACTTTACAATCCTTCCTGTCAAGGAAACTTATTTACATTTTTTGAAGGATGCGTATAAAAAAATGGGGCTTTTGGGACAAAAAAGGGCTTCGTTCCAGTGTCACTACACCCCCAGTTAACTGTGCTGCTCTCAGGCACTATAGAATTAGGTTTTGTTCCCAGGGCCAGCAGAGATAACATCTGTTTGCTTCTTTAAGGAGAAAATGAAATAGGATGCTGGTGTTTTATACTGGAAAAAAAGCCCTGCGAGTCTGAAGGGGCGATAGGATGAGAGCTGTGGATCAAACATATGCCTTAAACGTGAATTCTCCAGCATGAAGAAGGTGGGAAAAGGGGTTCCCAGTGCCAGCCCAGGAGAGGCAAAGATCTCGTCCCCAGTGAGTGGGAAGGAGCAGCAGACTGGTCATACTGGTGCGGAGCCCTGGGCTGTGTTTTCCTTTACACTTTGCTGCTGGTCCTGCCATCCCGGCTGGACAGGTTTTTCCCTACTAAGAGGAATATCAGCAAACGTACTGTCTTTTTTTCCCTGATTTGCTCCTTTCAGTTTAGAGCCTGTGGAACGTTTCAAAAGCGAAAGGGAAAGGTGGCTGCAAGGGGAAGGGTGCAGGTGCCGGCGGTGAGGATGGGGAGATTTCGGGGGGACAAGGCTCGGCTGAAACATCCCACCACAGTCCTAGAGGTGCAAAAGCTGCGCCTGTTTCTCCTGCAACTCCCGGAGTCAGTTGTCTGGAATTCCGTGGAGCAGAACAGGAAAAGGTCTCGTGGCCAGGAGAGTGGGCAGCAGTGACTTGCTGGCTTTTGCAGGGGCCAGGTGGCATTTTACCAGTTCCCAAGGCTCTGATTTTCTAATCAAACAGCTCCTCTGATTTCTGTTTAGCTTGCAGCCAGAGGGGATTGAGTGTCTCTCCAAGGAGAAAATCTTTCCTTGCTTCTCTCTCCCCAAAACCCTGGGAAAAGGGAGGGTGGCAGCCCAGCCTGAGCGGTGCTCACCCCACATTTGCAGTTCCTACTCCCTAGGAAAGGCAGGCATTGATCCCAAACCCACACAGCAAATTCATATGGATTTTTTGCCCACTGGGGCAGCACACGCTGCTCCCCTCTTACCCATAGAATTCCCGCCACCCAACTAAACTTGCCTGTTTTCAGGGGCTTCTTGAGGACCTTGTTGTAGTTTTATTTTTTATTTTCTGGCAACCCTAATTTCTGTCGCCATAAACGATAGAATTTGACACCGCACTGCACCAGGCCATTTGTCAACAACCTTTTCAACAGTCCAACCGCACGCGTGTTCCTGCACAGCACAGGCACAGGGAGAGGGGGAAAGTTTGGGATCCTCCTCTGCAAGAGCCACCTCGGAGCACGGGGGTGGAGGTTGGGTTACGGCAAAGATGCCGAATTCCAATTTATTCCAAATCAAACCAAAAAGTGCCAGGGTTTGCTTCTGCGTCATGATTTTTCCATTATATCCTCACAGTTTTTGGGGATAGGGACAATCTGAGCACCTACCTATAAAGGCTGCCTCATCAGAGCATGTTAATAATAATTTAATCAATGTGGGGTGTAAAATGCGGTTTAAAAAGGCAGGTTTTGCCCTGTGTGCAAGGAGTGGTTGTGCATTAGATAACAGATTTCCAACCATCCTGGGCTAATGGCAACACATCATTTGGGAAACAACAGAATCAATGCATTGTTCCAGCCCAGCACTTTCCTATTCAGCCAATCTAAACTGCTGAAGAAATATGTGTTTGGGACATTTTACATCTGGTTTTGACAAGAAGCCTGGGTTTTTGTGTGGGTTTTTTTGTGTTGGTTTTTTTTGAAATCTGTTTGCTGAAGTTTTTTAGCCAGATTAGCATGGGAAAAAGTTCTCTGTTTTATAAACGGAGGGTTTAGCTTCTGAAAACCCCACTCAGTTTTGGATTTTTGCAGTTGAAATTGGGGCATGACATGCAAAATATAAGAATGCCAACGATGGCCGTAAACACCACTACAACAGTATTACCTATTTAAATAAAGCTAAACAACAGCTCATGCAATGAGTAGAATACCCATTCTTTTTTTCATATTTTGGGGAATCACTAGAAAATCTTAATCCAGCACCAAAGTGCAAATTCCAAACCATTTCAGGATGCAAGCGAAACATTTGCATCTAAAATGATTTTAAGTCTGTTTTACACCACTAGTGAGTCCTGGTTTCACATATTTTAGCTTTTTGAACTGAGACACTGCAGTTGCATCGAGTTTTTGCCTGATTCTGTATTTTATTTATTCTCACAGGCCATTCATTGCTGACTGAACAAAGATGGATTTGCCTCTTTAGACAAGCGCGGCCAATGGATTGGGATAAACTTTTCTCTTCAACTCTGCACATGATGAAATTATTTCATTTTTACATCACAAAGGTGGTGGGGCAAAATGTCCCTTTGGAGTGTTTGCTTGGTGAAATGGGTTTGTGGGCTCTGTTTTATGTACGGAGCCCCAGACAGCGCCTGGCCAGACCCAAACTCCGGCTGACAAAACACAGAGCTGCTCTGCTTAATTAGCTGGAGATGACGGTGTTATTAAAAGGCTTTTTTCCCCCTCCTTTCTGACTGTTTATTCCTCCCTCCCCGAATATTACAAAGGCAGCTGAAGAGGAAGTAGTTTTCTGCTTATGGAAAGCGACGAGGAAGGGTTTGGTGAGGAGAGTAAATAAGAAACTGCGCCTAACGCCAGCCGTGCTTTACTGTCACTTTGGGGAAGGGAAACTGGACAAACCCAATAATTTAACAGAGTTTCTCCTATGTCTGTTTGCTTTTTGCTGTGTGAGGGGGAAGGGGCACAGCCTGGGACTGCAGCCGACATCTGCTGCTCGTTTCTTTTAAGTGAAACACAACCTGGGGCGAACCCGTCGCCCAGCCCCGCGTGGGTTCTGTCGACCTCTTGGCCCCTCAGCTGGGAGGGGATGTGGCTACCACAGGGCTCAGCACTGGGATTTTTGGGGTGCAGACACCCATGGAGTGGGGCAGCAGCTGTTTTGGATCCCCTTGTCAGCCTGTTGTGGCCATCACCTTTTCCTCTCTGAGCCCTTCTCTGAAGCAGCGCTTTCTGGCAAATCTCATGCGGTGACGGTTTCCCCTCTGTCCCTCATCATCCAGCTCTCAACACCAGCCCCCTCTTACTCCACATTCCCACAGAGCAAAATCATGCTGATTATTATTTCCCACCCCTGTCCCCACTGAAAACTTGGGGCATATCTCATTTTTGCCATCCTGGAAACTCCATTTATTTGAATTTCCGCCGGTGCGGGGGGAGCGGGAGGAACTGGACGTGCCTACGCTGCCCTCCAGGTCAGTGACCCCAAACCCATCAGCATCCCCAGCATTCCACCAAGGGCAAAGGGAAGGAAACAGACCCAGAGCATCATCCAGGAGAAGAGAAAAGGGTACCTACCCCTTGGGCTGGCCCGGCCCGGGCGGTGGCTAGTGGGAGGCCGACATAGACCACGCTCCCTCCATCCTCCACACGGAGAAGGCATAACTGAGCCTCTCATGAGCCACGTAACTGCAGCTCGTCATCTTACTGTCCATCTCGTCGCTCTGTAGCACCTGGTAGAGGAAGTCTATGTACCGTGCCGCCAGCTTGAGCGTCTGGATTTTACTCAGTTTGTCCGAGGGCAGCGTGGGGATGATTTTCCTCAGGGCAGCAAAAGCTTCATTGAGCGACTGAGTCCTCTGCCTCTCTCTGACGTTGGCCAGGATCCTCTGGCTCTGTAGTTCTTCGTAAGATTGGGAGCTGGGACTGGACTTTTTCCCCCTCTTCCCTGGGTTGGGGCTGCCATCTTCGCTGGACTTCTTACTGTATCTTCTCTTCCTGCCAAATCTCTTTGGCTGCCTTTCCAGCTCCTCTTCACTGGTCCCCAAGCTATCCACAGGGGAAACAGGAGAACTGGAGCTTTCTTCCATGCTTTCTGCAAGAAGGGGAGGGGAAGAGCCTTTCCCCCCCTCCTTATGTTATGTGAGTGTGTGTATGTCTTAAATGTGCTTTAAATTCCTGAGACAGATCCTTTGGAAAAACAGGAGGACTCTTTTTTTCCTTTTTTTTCCCTTTTTTTTTTTTTTTTTTTTTTTGCTGACCAAACGTTTTCCAGGTTGCTTGAAGGGCTCTTATTTCAAGGACCGAGGTTGTGCAAAAAAATTGAGGTCTTGGAGAGAGGAAGTTATTCTAACTTTTTGGAAACTTTAGCTGAGCTCAGTTGCTAAATAGTTGTCAGAAGTGAGGGAGGTGCGGGGCTCCCTTCTGATTGGCCGGCCAGGTCGGTGGGAGGAAGGCTTTTCCCCTGCTAAACTTTCACAGTTTTATGTTACACTTAACTAAAATCTTGGGAATGCACCTCGAATCAAAGATAGCTGGCGAACGCCACCACTCGCCCCTGGGGATGCTGGATTTGCAGCACCCCTCCAGGATAACCCCCTACAGCCACCCTGGGGTTTTTGGGGTGCTGCCCAGGATCCCGTTCCCAGCTCTGTGGCTGAGATTCCATGCCCAGGTCAGGGTGCAGAGGGAGTGAGCCCTCCACACACGAGAGTGTGCCCCGTTTCTATGGAATGGGGCTCTATTTTCCAGTCCCCTGGTGCTGGGGGTCCTGCAAACCCCCTGTCCTGCACGGATGGGGTGGGGACCTGCCTCCTCATCCCACAGAGTGACCTCAGAGTGGCAAAAACTTCCCTGGGGCACACTAAGCTGTGGGAATGGTGGAGATTTGGGGGCAGGGGGTCTAAATCCCTACTTTTGGGGGGCATGGGAAAAACTCTTCCTGAACAAACCCAAAATATGGATCAGCTGGAGAGAAGCTAATAGTTTGTGGAAAAACCCATGGAGAGGACCCTGGAGAGGCAACACTGGCCATGCACTTTCATTTGCTCCCCACTTTCCCCTCTTTCATTAAATGCTAAACAGTATGTTTTACGGAATCAGCAGCCAAGGTGGGTAGGAGGACATTTTTTCCTCCTCCAGAATATCCTGCTGCTGAATTCATGGTATCCCAGCAGACAAAAACTGTGATAGCAGGACTTTTGATCTATCCAACAGAACAGGTCTCTTTTTCCCTCTCCATCACACCGTGGAGGAAAATGTGGGAAAACTCCGCTTGCTTCCGTGGAGTTAAGGCAGAGGAAAATCAGATTTGGACCTCTGATTTCAGTCACAGCCCAAATTGCAGGAACAGATGCATTCCTGAGTGGCAAAGATCATGTTTTCAATACAGAGCAGGGAAATAAAATATAATAATA